>JAOBBB020047885.1:0-14645 GCA_025331005.2 Zoanthus gigantus
CCCAAACTTAACTAGCCACTTTGTGGGTGCTGAACAATCCAATTTACTACAACAAAATTTAATAAAACCAGATCACTTACTGGGGCAAGGCCTGGTGTTGCATTCTCGTGACCTCCTAGAGGGGCCCAGGAAAGAACAGTTTTTTCCCCCATGCTGGGGAGGTGGCTCAGAACATGTTCTCGTCTGATACTGCTTACCACCACCACAAGTTACACTGCATGTCATGAACTCTGACCACTCGGTGTAGTTTCCATCAACTAGTAGCAAATATAATAAAAGAAAACTTAATATAATAATATTTCTAAGTGTTGTTGATGATGATGATGGCAATGATGATGATGATAATGATGAACCATAATATAAAAAAAAACATCACAGTATAAAGAAAAGAACTGATTTATTGCAATCCCAAAATCTTCCATATGTAGTCAAGCTAATTACCATACAAAACATAATTGCCTAACCGATTTTGTGTAATTCTATTGTAATTTCTGCAAAAAGCAAGGAATGCTTGAGGCTTGAAAAGCTAACCTAATACCACACATGATTTGATATAAACAACATAGTAACCAAGAACAATGCAAGACTAGTTTTAATTTCTACTCTTTGCTCTTTATTGCTTTTGTAATTATAGCTTCTGATTTTCTAGAAATGTCACATTGTCCATCATCAGAGATTATGTAAGACTCTTTATGATTTTAAACAGTAAAAGGCAGTTAATTAAAAAAATGCGACTTGATAACTGTAAATTTTGCTCCCATTGAGTGAGTAATCTAATGTGAGAATTTTGAACCCTGATTAATCAATTCCAAATTAAAATGTGATCTGTCAGTCATACACTATATGTCATTTCTTACTTGGGCAGTAGAATGTGTTGCATGATCTTGTCTCATTTGCCGGCCCTAGATGAGTGCAGTCCTTTCCACCATAATAAGGTTTAGGGTTGTCACATGCTCGTTTCCTGATCTGACTTCCACCACCACATGATAAACTACACTCAGAAAATTCTCCCCAGCTACTATAGCCTCCATCCACTATGAATAGAATATAATTATTATCACTTGAATAAAAATTATACCTCACAGGCTTTTTAACACAAACCTACAGTGATAGGGTTTTGAGAGTCTGAGGTTGATGAACTTTTATTAAAAACTGTTTGGGAATTTTCATAATTGATAAAAATTCATAAAGATTAATTAAAGTTATTTAGTCTGTGTCTCAAAATCTGTGTTATTCAACATATTGGCAGACTGTATAATAGTGATTCACTTCTTCTAAAATTAATGATAACTGCAATAGAAATGTTTTAGTTTACATTTATTGTAACAAACCTGGGCAAGGTTTCGAATTGCAAGTCTGTGTCTCAAAATCTGGTCCAAGATCAGAGCAGTTTTTGCCACCATTTTGAGGGACTGGGTTCTTGCAAACCCTTGTGCGCTGTTGAATTCCACCTCCACAAGTAGCTGTGCACTCAGTCCATTCACTCCACGTTGAGTAACCTCCATCAACTACAGCAACGAAAACACAATCTCATAGTTTTAGCTTATTTTGGTGTAAAAATAAAAACCTGATGAAATTTAAAAAAAAAGATCTTAAATTGCTCTAGATCCATAATATGATGAAAATATAATGTATAATTATTATAAATATTCCATTTAAAGTTTCCTACCAGCCATATTCATCTGTTGTTTAAGTAATTAATTCTTTGCAATCAACAAGAAATATTGAAGAATTTCATCTTTCACCTTGTCTTTTTAGAAAATGATCCACATACCTGGTTTCTTGGGAACCGTTGGTTTTGGTGGTGTAGGCTTGGTTGTGATCTCTACTGGAGGTGCAGTTTTGAGTGTGGTTGATGAAGGGGGTGGTGTTTTGGGTGTAGTGGTTGGAGGGGGTGGTGTTTTGGGTGTGGTTGTTGGAGGGGGTGGTGTTTTGGGAGTAGTAGTTGGAGGAGGTGGTGTTTTGGGTGTGGTTGTTGGAGGGGGTGGTGTTTTGGGTGTGGTTGTTGGAGGGGGTGGTGTTTTGGGTGTGGTTGTAGGAGGTGGAGGTGTACTTTTTTGTGTTGTAACTGGTGGCAGTTTCGTTGTCTTGACTGTTGGCTTTGTGGTTATTGCAGGAGTTGTCACTGGCACTGGCTGTTAAATATAGAACACAAAACAAAATTAATTAAATTTGCAACAATGCAAACAACCTCTCAGATATTAATGACTATCACTTTTATCAGCACAGTTAGTAATAAGCTACAGTCCAAATTAAAAATGAATCAGTTCAAAAAAAAAAGGAGAAAAAATGCTGTCTTTTTATTTTTTTCAAAACCTTGGCAAACATTGAACTCTCATGCATAAGTTACTTTAAATTCAATTCAATCCGGGGAGGACCACCAATTTTATTTTACCAATGAATCATAAACTCTGAAAATGGCAAATTAAAACTAAAATGAAGTTTGGATAATTATTAAATAAATGCATGTTTGCTAGCAAAATATGTTTATTAGTTAACCTGTGGTCAACGCAAACCAAGGTGGGTTTGTTGTTTGGTTCATGCTTTGTCCTTATTCTACTGACAATTTAATTTTTCACATCGTAAATCAGCCTTTCATTTATTAGTTTTGATTTCATTAAGTTTAACCATCATTTTATTACTCCTGCCAGTAGGCAACGAGTATAGGAATGGGCTTCATTTTTTTTTGTTTTATTTTTTTTGTGTCACAAATTTGCACAGCTAATCTTCAAAGAGTGATGCTGCTCAAGGTTAGATAAACGAAGCCAGAGTTACATGGTTATGCATGTGGGGTTTCATTTTTCCATTCATAATTTCAAAATTATAAGTTTGTATTCTTTTTTGTTTTGCTCTAATTTTTTATTTGAAGATGAATAGGTACTTGTAGAAAAGCTTCAAAGTCAAAGAAATTATTATTATCATGATCATCATCATTGATCACTAACTGAAAAAGCACAAAAGAATCGAATGCACATGCACAGTAGACACTTAGGTCAAGAAAATAAAAATTACCGATAAAACTGAATATTTTACGTACAAATGGCTCTAAAACTAGTTAAAAAATCGAGGATAAAACTGAAAATTGAACCCTAGTGTAGCTAGTGCAATTAAAGATTAATTTCATGACTACTCCTCTTTCCAAAGTTTTGTTTAATTGCTTCGTAAGTTCGAGTATCACAGTTTTCTTTTTTTTCCCGCTGTAAATCATCTTCTCTTTTCTTTTCTCGCTTTTTCACCTTTTTTCTCAGCTTTAAAACTTTAAGACATTAGGATAATTTGAAGTCTTGAGACATTTTGGTTTATCAAAAAATAAAAGTTATTTTGAATTCTGATTCAATTTCTTTCCATTCCTTGGTGACACATCCCCCTCTCATCAAAATCACAATAATAAATCTATAGCAGCAAGTTTCTTTCGATCAAGAACTCAATTTAAAAACTTGCAAGAACCAGCACGAGTAAGGCTACTGGATAGCCTCTTGTTCAGTAATAAAAACTTGGCAAGTGGTCATACAAAACAATCAAATTTTAATCATTTGGGCATGAATGTAATTTTAGAGAGGAGTTGTGGCAAAAATAAGTTTATCAAACAACTCTCCCTATTATTTCATACAGAATTTCATAATTATTAAACAAGGGTTTCTGACTGGTTGAGACAAGAGTGGGGTTAAACTATTATGCTTTTGATCTGTTTAAATTAAAATCAGCACTTTCAAATTATCACAAAACTACTTAATGAATAAACTATGTACTAAAAACTAAAATGGCAGAGATAAAAGATTCTGGTTAAAAGTCTATAGGAAAGTAAAATGGGCTAAGAGATACAGCTGTTATAAAGCAATAAGTCAAATGTCATCTTATATCATGTATTTTGGTTTAACTACATAACATTTTAGAGTCAGGAGCATAAAATGTAACATTGCATGGCAACAATATGGTGGAGATAAGATGGAGAGTTCCTTAGCACTAGCTGTCTCTAAGACTGTCAGATTATTTATGAACTTAGCTGTACGACCAGCCAGAGATAAGGTCATGCATTAACAAATACAGTTCAAATTTAGTTATTACTTGACTTATAATTCCACAAGGCATCACACTAACTGTACAGGTAACCTGGTGAATTCCTAAAAGTTGTATTTTTTATTTAATATTGCCTCTTAAGATAGATAGATAGATAGATAGATGGTTTATTATTACAAAAAATACATGTGCAGCCCGAGGGCTGAATTGCGTATCTACATTTAAAGTTAAACTATGATCTATTTACAATAAAAATATAAAAGATATATTATACAGTTTCTTCGATCTTTAATACAAGATGTTACGATAAAAGTGTTTTTAAAACGATCTGTTTTCCATCTCGGTACGGCGTAGCGTACCGAGATGGAAAACAGATTGTTTTAAACTCTAGACCTTAATGAGAAGATGGAAAACAGATCGTCTTAAACTCTAGACCTTAATGAGAAGCTTAATTACTAGGACACACACAATATCATACCTTGGGGGATGGTGGAATGGGACATGGAGGACACACTGGCATGCAAGGTGGAGGGCATACTATGGCTACTTGACAGGATGTGCAGCAGGGGCGACATTTGAAGTTTGGATTGCTAGTTGCTTTTGTCTCTGATTGTGTAACAGGCTGTGGATTCACAGGTGCACCACGCATGCACATGGGCCACTGCCCTCCTGACACAGATCTTACATCTTTTGTACAGAGCAAAACAAAATAACAATTACGTAAAACCAACACAAACATGTTATTTATGTTTTTGTTCAAGCTCGACTTAATAAGTAGTATTATTTTACATCTATCAAAACTTTCATACGTCCGACGAACCTACCTAACAAAGCATTAGTTATTCAAAAGCCGCTTAGCATTAGCCCAGGGAAACTTTTAACCCACATTGTTTCTTTCCTTACAGAGACAGATTTGAGCTGTAATTTTGGTATCAACAAATTTTAATCGTTGAAACTCCAATCAGTATTTTAAGAAAACCGTCAACCTTTTCTTACAGAAAAAATAAATGCTTGAACTTTCTCTTAGCCCAGGGTTAAAGTTAACCAGCCAGCTTTTGAACAAACCTGCCCAGACTTATCACTTAAAGGCTAAAAAATAATCATAAATTAAAATGATATTAAAACCTCAGGGAAAAATGGCATGATTGACCGATATAAATGATGAGGGTTTTAGTTTATTTTTACGTTATTGATTTTGTGTTCGTTGTTTGCTCTGGCTTTTTACAAAATATTCTTTTCAAACCAACAACGACACAGTTAAATAGAAGTTGTAGTTACCTCATTAGTTTGGTTACCATCAAAATACATAGTTTTAAGATATATGACAAGCGTTGCGCGGAAGTTCTTCTCACTTCTCTCTTTTCTCTGGCACATCTTTCAAAGACATCTATCACAACATTTTGAACAATATTTCAAACTCCGCGTGACTGCTTCTCACTTGGTAACCGCGCAAGCACAGCCGAAGACCTCCGGCGTTCATAAGATCAAATTAGTATTATCGTAGACGAACAAATCGCAAATAACTACCTTGGATTGCCGCCTTTTCTTTGCATGAGCAGGCGAGTTGCTTAAGATCTTTCTGAGCGAGGGCAGTGGTATAGATATAAAAATCGTCCATATATCCGCTGAGGAATCTGTCTCCCTTGTGGCTGCCTATCCCGGCGTGGATCTGCCAGTTATTGGAGAGATAACCAGACCGATCAAGGAGAAGTCCGTTGACAGGTTCGGTGTTGACGTAAATTTTACCAATTCCTGATTAATAATTGCAGATGTTATAAATCATTGAGTTTTCTTAAATAATATTAGTAATACTACTGTAAAGGGGTTATGTCACGACGATTTTGTTATTTTGGGTTAGTTTCTAGCTAACACCATTTTACTTATGCACAAAATGTTCCTGATAAACTGAGAGGTGAATATCTAAGGTAATAAAATGTTTTAAAAAAGAGCAGTCCATAATAAGTTTTTTGGTATAAGATAGCATCAAAGCTTGAAAAGGTTGGCCCAACTTGTTCAAGTTTCAATCCATTTCTATCCTTGCCATCCGTAGCACAAAATGACAGGAAGCAGAATGGATCTCTAAATGGCACTAGATTGAAAAAAGTGGGGGGTGGGCACGGGAGGATGCGGCGAACCCTCCAAGTCTCTACCTTGAACCTGGCCTAAGCTATATTTGTGTGTGAGCTGTGCTCGGTTGATGAAATTTCTGTCTTCTAAGCCGAAGGACGGGGAGAAATTGGCTGGGTGAGGTCCCAGACCTTCCCTGATTAAACTGTTGATCCACTTTCCTTAAATCTCAACCTTCTGTCTAGGGAAATTAGAGATCTCACAACCTTATCGATCAAAACAAGGTTATGGTTCGGCGATCGCTGTGGTCTGCCCTCAAATGCAGGGGCCATTTATCCTAAAAGCAATACTGTAAACTTTGTGTCGCACTGTTGTCCTAAAATTCCTTCTCAAATATTTTTAAAGTTCAGCTTAGGGGTTAAAGTCAACCATCCAAGTTGTTGTCATCATCATCATCGTCATCATCATCGTCATCGTCGTCGTCGTTATTACTATTAGTATTGTCATCATTATCATCATCATCACCATCATCATCATCATCGTCGTCGTCGTCATCATCATCATCGTCATCATCATCGTCGCCGTCATCATCGTCGTCTTCGTCGTTATTACTATTACTATTATCATTATCACTATCATTATCATTATCATTATCATTATTTTTTTTTTATTATTATTATTAACCACTCGTAATCATAATATCAAAAAGACTTCAAAGGGCCAACTAACAACAACATGTACTTGATAATGCATAGTAAAATCCTGGTTACCTTGCTGGGCGTCATAAGTTCCCGCCACGTGGGTCCATTTGCCTTCCGGTATGACCGCTTCCTGAGTCAGCATTTGGTAGATTACAGTTCCGGCAGTGTTACGGTAAAACCATCGAACCTTGCCATCTACAACCTCGAAATGGTGGTTTCCCATTCCGTCCTTAGAGTCTGATGCAATCGTTTCAAATAAGGACTGTTGTCCTTGGCGTGTTTTCAGTTTTAGCCACAATGCAATTGTGATGGCCACTGTCGGAATAGGCGCAAACTTTGCTCCGTCAAATGTTAGATTACCGTTGGAAAAAAGCCCAACAAAGCCACACCCATCGAGGTAGGGTTCGATCTCCACATTGCTTATCTTAGCGTTGTTCCCTCTACCTGATGTGTCCGTTATAGAAATGGCATCGTGTTGATCGAAGGGTAGATGAACAGCCATAGCAGATACATGTGGTGGATCGTTTGGAAGCTGTACCAGTTTGGGAGGCTGAGGTGGTCTAGTTGTTACCACCGGACCAACTGGTATTACAGGTTTGGGAGGCACAGACGGAAGAACTGGTTTTACCGGAGGAACTGGTCCTACTGGCGGAACAGGTTTTATTGGAGGAACTGGTTTTACTGGCTGAACAGGTTTTATTGGAGAAACTGGTTTTACTGGAGAAACTGGTTTTACTGGAGAAACTGGTTTTACTGGAGGTTGTGGAGCCGGTTTATAACCTTTTGGAGGGCAGCCATAGTGGTTCCATGGTGCTCCTGTGAATCGAAGATATAACGGTTGCTTTAGAAACTAAACAATTAACATTTAATGGAAAAAAAAACTCAGAAATTACGGCAACGAATAAAAGTAGTAGTTGCTTTTGCTCTTGTTAATAATATGTTAGAGCAGGCCCGGCGGAACATGGGGGGCTGGGGGGCTGTAGCCCCTCACTTTTTTGCAGAGCAACTAAAACGAAAATCGTGAATTATTTGTATCTCTTAAAAAAGCGCTCAATCAGCCCCCCATTCAAAATTTCGTTCCGTCGGGCCTGTAGAGGTACGTATGACGCATAAATCTGTTATACAATCGCTAATGAGAAACGAATAACACTTTTAAAAACATTAGTCTAAGATTTGTAATTTGATGTCGTTGGTGATTCTGTACATATTTGTATAAATTAGTGACTCGTTTTTGGGTTAAACAGTCGAAATACCGGCGCGAGAGAATCGGACTATACACTTTTAGAAAACGCGTTATTGAAATTAGTATGAACGGACAATATTGGAATTTACCAAGATTTCTTTTCATGCAGAGTGAGTCTATCACTGCAAAAACCCTACACACTCGTGCATTCCAAGGTAGCTTTGAGTTTAAAACAATTGAGCAATAACTCGTTCGTTATAAAAACTCTTGAGAAAAAGAAAAATATTGGGAGAAAGCTAATTCAAATTATAGTTTTTACGTTTGGTTGGACTAGTTAGTACATGGAATATTTACGCACAATATATACATCAGACATATGAAATACAAAATGTTGACTTTACCTAAGTTTTTCAATGACTTCACATGAACAATTCTCTTGTAAAGTTTACTATTAGTAACAAGATAATCTCGCAGAGGAGCAAGAGGATCCGCCACCATCTTGTTAAACACAATTATAATGAATGCTTGGATAGCAGGGGGGCCTGTCTTCAAATAAGGATTCTCAACTGGCCTGCGAATGGACAGATAGAGCAAATATCACTGTTTATAACAGAACATTAACAAAATATAGTGTATTCTTTAGCCAGTAGATAATCTATTAATGTGATAACAAAATTAAGTAGTCCCGATAACGAAAAATGTGTACGTTATGTATCAAAAACCCAATATGGTTAAATAAATAAAAACTAAAAATTTCTTGATAAAAGTATCTTTTTTGAGAAGGACTGTATGCCATTTATAATCAAAACGGTTGTCTCATCAGCAAAATGAATTAATAGATAATTATAAATGGAAGAAGGCTTTGGGAGAGTTACAGATATCAGGGTTAATGTTAGAAAAAACAAAGAAATGCATCTTGAAGAATAAAAAAGGAGTATTGCTTCTGGAGTTCATCCATGCTTGAACTGTAAGAGTTGGTCAGGGTTATTTTGACGTCATGCAGTGTCAGTACTGAGTTTATCGACAAAGTATTTTTGAAACCACATAAGACATATTTAGGGTCAGGCGAAAAGAAGCGTAATTCATTTAAGTGAATACAAAGTTAAAACTGTGTTCACTGACGTTCCAGAGAACTTCACAAGGAAAGATATCTGTCATCCAGGGATACGTTTGTCTGTAGGATATGGTTAGGGTCAGTGGTACAACCTGCATAGAGGGTCTAATTCAGAAGAAATGAGAACGTTTGGGAGAAAGTTGATCACTTCTACTACTTGAATAACATGTGTTAGGGTCTTATTACGGTGGGTTTTCTGATACTTAATTAAGCGCTAAACTTTGTAGACCTGGAGTAAGACTCGGGAACTAAGTGGTGTTATGTTCTGGCAAGTAGGCATGAAATGTCTCATTGTATGAGGTAAAAGGGAAAGATAAATATAAGACTTTTTTTGGAGTACCAGTATAACTGTATTTCAGTGATCAGGACAATGTGATAAGTTAGAATCGCATGTAGGTTTGGTCTGAAGTGACAAGCTTGTAGAGATCCATCAGGAGGAGGGAGAGTTTAGGAACTTGTTAAGTTGGTTCGGAAGTTTGCGTTGTATGGAGATGGATAATCCTGTGAAGTAGCTTCTTGATTTAAATGAAAAGGGGAAAACGTTCACAGAGGATGACCTAGAAAGACTTGGATGCTTTGCTCATAGAATGATATGACAAGTTGTTGTTTAGAGTATAGAACAAATACTGAAAGCAAAAATGAAAAGCTTTAACATCTACTTTTACCAGTCGAGAGAAATCCCTAAAAAATGTGTGTAAAAACACTTTAACAAACGTACTCGCGAACACTTTCACTTCTATACATGTGTAACACAGCCTTGTTCCCAGGGCTTTTCCCTATGAATTGGACGACCCCATACATCATATATGGAAAAGCCCTGGAAACGAGAGGTTGATGTTTAACACTCATGGATAACATAGCAGTTTTTTGGCGTGTTTTTCTTCGTACTCTAAAAAAACCTGTCATACATGACGTAAGGGAAGTTGAAGCTTCCTCGCCACATCCTAACCTACCATAAACCAAATAAAACCCTCTTATACAAAAATATTCTGAACGCCCAGAAAACCCGTTAGCTAAATATGTTTTAGAGGTTACTTTAGATTACGTTTTAAATTCGGCCAAATAGCAATACATGGGAACAAAAGTATAACAGTATAATCTGGTGTTTTTACAAGCATAATTGAATAAAAATTACCTGAACTCGTTTATAATGGTCTTTTGGATATCAGGATGCTTGCGATAAATTGTTTTAATCTGCAATAAAATCCCAAAGCAAAAGTGATCTAAAAATATTTGTACTATTTTAATGATGTAATCCATTTAAATAATCATTAAAAAGGGTTATTTGAAAAAAAAAGTTTTACTTTATACTTGGGTTTTACCGTAATAAGGCATTGTCGCTAGAAACATTGATTTTCGTGGAAAGGTATTACAGCTGGTTTACTTCTTTTTTATGTTTAAGTTTCTATAATTTATCTAAAATGCTGCTTTACTTAATAGACGGCTATCTTCGAATTTGAGGTTTCCGCTGACAACAATGACAACGTACTCAATTTGTACAGTCTTAGGCTCAATATGAAGTTCAATATTCCTAAATGCCAATGCAGTTTTACAGTTCTCACAACTTTAAGTATTTTTGGAGGTGTGACTTCTCGTTCTCTCTCTCTCGCATATGCTTTTGAATATTTAACAACAAAACGAGGCTAATTCTGTAAACTGAATCCGCAGTCATTTAAATTAGCAGTAACTGGGAATTCGAAACTGCTCGATTGTCGTCAATACATTTAGCATTTTTCTGCATTTTACGACAGCTTTTAAAGGCCAACTTACAGCTTGTCCGAGTCCCTTCTCTAGGTCGGCGAAATGAGCCGAGTTTCTGTCTTTCAGCTGGTTGTACCATACTTGCTCAAAAATAAGTGTGACACAAACTTCTTTCTCTTCACCTTCAAAAGAAACAATAATGAACATAAGCAATAAATTAACATTACTTACAAAGTAAGATGTGAAAGGTATATATTAAACACATCTATCATATACTTAGATAGTTAAATATGTGACAATACAATTAACTATTGTTAAACTGATCTATTTGATTGCTTGTTTGATGGATTCTTTTAATGGCTGATCAATTGGATAAATGAATGGTTGATTATCAATTTCTTGACTAGATGATCAGATGATTTCGTTGATCCTCCTTTCCCGCCAATACACATACAAACACGCCTTCCACTAATTCCTAGAAAAACAAACTTACTTTCACTACTTACAGCACCTTACTTTTAATTCTAGGAAATGGGATGGTATTAAAGCATCTTACCTTTAATTGTGGGGAGTGGGGTATACCTTACCTTTAATTGTGGGGAGTGGGGTGGTAGTACAGAACCTTACCTTTAATTGTGGGGGGTGGGCTTGTGGCGGCAGTGACCACTTGTTTTACTGGAGTGGTTGGTTTTGTAGTGACCAATGTATTCGGGGCAGGAGGCGCAGCAGTACTAGCTTGACATCCTTGCTGACTTGGCCCCGTCGCAACTGTCTTGTTATCTGGACAACATCCATATACAGTAACTTGACAATGCGCCCCTGGAGCGGCGGTAGGCGTTGCAGTCTTTCCTCCTTCAAATGCATTGAAATAAAAATCATAGCCTTTCAAACTTTGTACTACAAAAATTAATGAAAAAGCAGATAAGTATACTTTTTGTCAAGAGTCAAATGAGTCAGTGAGTCATGAATCAAGTTATTAGCCAGTCAGCGGTTTTTCGCCTAAGTTTAGGATTAGGCGATTAGGATTAAGGTTGGGGTTGGCTTTAGTGTTAGGGTTGGGGTTAGGGTTAGGGTTACCGGTGTTTTTTTTTCTCAGATTAAACATTTTGACTCATTGACTTAATAAAACTTCAATCTCCTTTTTGTCACAATTCCTTGACTGAGTTTGGTTATAGCTTTCCACATAACATACGTCACAGAATTACATCTCTGTAATATCCAATTCTCATCCCTGAATCTCATTATACACTCAAGGTAGCTCAATCAGCCTTACCATCAGGACAAACAGGAGTTTTGTTTGTAACCTTCGTCCCCTTAATTTCGTCTCCACTCTGCTGGTCCACACACCAACAGGTTGTCAGCCCAGTCATAGGAAATGTGTAGCACTGTATCTGCTTGTATCTCCCATCTGGCAGACATTCGGGGATAAACCGATCCATTTCTCCGCTTTTGCGTAATTTTTTTTGTTCCTCTTGGCATTTAGATCCTGTTGACGCCTGTGGTTGACTGCCAGGAGGAGGAGCTTGACTGCTTGGTGTTTGGGAGATAGGCTGCACTTGAGAAGACCCAGTAGAATGGCATCCCTGTTGATAAGGTCCTGTCGCGACTGTCTTGTTATCTGGACAACATCCATATAAGGTAACTTCGCAATACACATTGTAAGCCCCAGGAACAGCCGTGGAAGGCTGCGCGGTCGTAGTTGTAGTTGTTTCAGTCTTTCCTCCTTTCAAAGGACCAAAAGAATAATACTAAGGCTTTTGAACTTTGTTTTTTCTCATAAAAACATTTTTCGCAAGATTTTTTGATGGAGGGTACCAAATTTTTCAATTTAATTTCACTTTTTTCGTCCATATATAGAGATAATTGCTACCAAGCTAGCGAGACAAAAAGAAGTCTTGAATTATGCAAATAATCTGTAGCATTTACGTTTGAATTTTCTACCATAGCACTATTGTTTTGGAGATGTAGCAATTCTTGTTCTGCTTTAAGAAAACCATTCATAATCATCAATATCATAGTCATTGCTACCGTTTTTATAATTTATGCAAAAAATGGAACAAACAATTTTTTTCTGCATAGTTGTACTTAAGCCCTGTAATTCTACACTCAAGGTAGTTAAATTGAACCTTACCATCAGGACATACAGGAGTTTTGTTTGTAACCTCCGTCCCCTTAATTTCGTCTCCACTCTGCTGGTCCACACACCAACAGGTCGTCTGGCTAGTCATAGGAAATGTGTAGCACTGTATCTGTTTGTATTTCCCATCTGGCAGACATTCGGGGATAAACCGATCCATTTCTCTGCTTTCACGTAGCTTCACTTGCTCCATTTGGCATTTAGATCCTGTTGGCGTCTGGGGTTGACTGGTTGGAGGAGGAGCTTGGGTTGCGTGTGACATGCCAATTGGACACCCTTCCTTATTTGGACCTTTTGCAAATGTTTCGTTGTCATGGCAACAACCGTAGGGTGCAATTTTACAGGGTGCTATTTCGGAGGGTACAATAGGTTGATTACCAGCTGTGGATGTTTAATAACACTGTCAGTAGTAGCGGTTGATGGTAGTATGAGGGATAACTTTTCATTCCCTCATCATCAGTTTGAATTATTGCACGAGCATGAAAGGAGGTATGGAGCTCCTTTACAATATCAAATCCCAGCAATATTTTGAGCTTTCTCACAAATAATATCTGGGTCATACGTTTATGAAGTCAAAAGCCTCGTTCTTGTAACTTTGGAAAACTATTAAAAAAGGAAAGACATTTTACAAAAACCAAATTAAATAATTTTTGGTGACTTAAGTGGGTTTCTTACCCTTAAGTCAAACAAAGTACTGATTGGCTCCCCACCCTCAGTCTCGTCAACTCCTATTCTTTTAATTTAATTCCATCGAGAAACGACCTGGTGACTCCTCCATTCTCTACTGTTTATTGGCACAAAAAAGCCAAATACAAAACAGCCTATATCAAGTATTGGAACCTGATGAAATCCTGCGGGGCCACATTTTCATGGTCGATGCTGAAATTACGTAATACAAAATTATAAATTACTAGTAACATTTCATTATAAGTTTTATTTGATATCTAAGCGTGTGTTAAGAAGTAACCATATACCGCAAGTTGGTCTCGATCCATTTGTTATCCTTGTTCCTCGGATCTCTTGTCCATCTTTGTCCACACACCAACATTGTTTTGGGTAACTATCGTGCTCGAAACATTGCAGTGGGGTGAAGTCACCATTTTGATCACATTCCGGCACGAAGATGTCCGTAATGAAGGGAGACAAGGCAATCTTTCGTTCCTCCTCGCATTTTGAAGGAGCTAGAAAAAACATATTCCAGTAAATTAAAGACACTAGGCTTTCTTCATTCGAGATATTTCTTTCTCTCATTTAACTTTTAAACTCGGGGAGCTCTCAATTTGGTGGCTGGAGAAACTCAAACTTTGAATAAAACTCAAGAAGACAAAGTTTGGTAGAGATGGAGACGATTAGTGGTGGTAAAGGTAGATATTATTAGTGGTGGTAAAGGTCGAGAAGAAGAGTTGTAGTTGAGGTGGAGATGGTGAGCAGTGGTAAAGGTGGAGGTGATGAGTGGTGGTAAAGATAGAGATGATTAGTATTGGTAAAGATAGAGATGATAAGCATTGGTAAAGATAGAGATGATTAGTATTGGTAAAGGTGGAGATGATTAGTATTGGTAAAGATAGAGATGATTAGTATTGGTAAAGATAGAGATGATTAGTATTGGTAAAGATAGAGATGATTAGTATTGGTAAAGATAGAGATGATTAGTATTGGTAAAGATAGAGATGATTAGTATTGGTAAAGATAGAGATGATTAGTATTGGTAAAGATAGAGATGAT
>JAOBBB020048023.1:0-14641 GCA_025331005.2 Zoanthus gigantus
ATATCATGTAGCGAGTAATGGCGGGACAGTAGTGAATGTACTTCTCTGCCGTTCTGTGGATGGAATCTCGCACCTACGCTAAAATTTATTAAACGCCCCGGGCGTTTATTAGATCATTTACGGTATATAGCTACGTTGTCGTTAGAATTAGAACGTGAAGACATTTTTTTAGTTGTCTGGATTGCAAGGACGTAACAACTGATACATCCTTAGTATTTGTTTAGCTTCGTGGAGAAACATTTAACTGCTTTCTGCTTTCAAAGTTTAAGTTGGAGAAAACAAAACCCATATGAACCGCACAAAGAAGTAAAGAGTAAGCGTGAAATGTTATTTTTCTGAAGTGTCGTTGTTTGCGTGCCCATCCTCGTTGCTAAAGGTCCCTAATACCACAACAGGAAGCCTAGACAAGTCACCAGTTACCACAGGAAGCCCATAGTACAAATAAAACGTCCTAAACTAGATGTAGCTCTCGCTAAGTGACAACGAGCAACAATCAAATTAAATCCCCTATATCTAACTTGCGTAAACTAGAATCTTATGATTTTCTTAAGTCTAGATTTACTATTATAAATTTCTTGACATTCCATGTCTACTTGCAGTAGCCACAAGTGCTTAAAGTCCCTATAAAGCTATTTTTTTATCGTTTAGATAAAAACTATTGTCATCAATGGACTCAGAATTCAAATAACCGAAGAAAAATTCCGCACCTAAGTATGCTTTTTAATCAAGTTTGGAATTTAAGTTTTGACCGAGAGGCAGGGGACTCGTACCTGTTACGTAGCAGCAGTAAGACATCCTTTACTCTCATTAGTGTTTTACAGTACAAGGAAAAACGTGACAAGCAAAGCACTTCCATCTGAATTTTTCCGTTTCTCGCTATGTTTTAGACTGTAAACGGATAAAATTGTTGTGTTCACAATGTTAATATTCAACCGGAAGCTACACAAGTACCTTCTACTACGTCATCACACCAGGACGTCATAATGGCATTAATGTTGGGTCAAACAACGACAGCAGTCCCAAATATGTCTTATTTGCACGATTCAAGACTCAAAAACCCATAACAGGAATTGCAGAAAACTGCCTAAAATTATTTTCGAACTTTAGTATTACAAAGGGTTCTACTTTTCATCTAAAAGATAAAAAATGCGATATAGGGACTTTAAAAAATGCCTTTTATTAGAATTTGAAACTTGTTAGCAACGTGAGATAAAACCTGCAAATCAATGAAGAAATTTGAACTTCTTATTTAACTATCATCTTTGGGTTATTGCAGCTCTATTTTGATTTCTATTAAACGTTTAATGTTTCACAAACTAGCAAATCTTAGCATCCTTTAAATAGAGATTCGTTGTTGCTCTTGTTAGCAATGCTTCAAGGTTGGAGGGAGCGAGACCAACAGAAAAGAATTCAAACTGCACACAAAGCCCTTGATCTTAATTCAAGGTATGACAGGTGTTGTTGGGTGCGAATCTTTGCTTGCATTTTTAGATGAGTGGGAGGAATTTAGATGACTCAGGCATAGTGCTGACCAGCAGGTTGTATATTTTGATATTACAGACTGGCCATTTTACTGTGCTGATTTTCTGCTCGGCAAATACGATAGTTAAACAAGAATACCAAATAATTTTTAAATGATAAATTTAAACTTTTGCTAGTCTCGTAGGGCAATTATTTATTATTTCTTTATGTTACTTTTTATTCATATTTATGACGTCAACTCAAGCAAGGCTTCGTAAACATAAAAATTCATATCTTGCAAACAGCTTCAAAATTTTTTTGACTAGTTCTTCATTTAGTTAAATTATACTGATTATAGATCCCTTTAAGTTCATCTTTGTTTGCATTTTTAGTGTAAATTTTCTTTAAAACATTGCAGTATTATAACGAGTGGAAGAAATTCAGATGAGTGAAACATGAAACATAATGTAAATTAGCTCCCCAAAGTTTATTGTGATTGGTGATTGTGAAATCAATTCCTGGACTTTTTAAAACAAGTTTTTCTTCTTTATAAGAGCTTTGAAGCTTTTAAAGGAACAACTTCACGTGTTATTTCAATCATTTTGATATATTACTTTCGAAATTTACTTCCCCGCTGAGTTCCTTATTTGGTGAACCTTTCGTGCTAATAACCTTAACCACGAGGGGACTGGGACACTTGGTGTTTAAAGAAGGCGGAGAAATTGTGTATTTTCAATATCTGTAAAATATTCAGAATCGAAGAAAATCAGTAAATTTTTTTCACGAAAGTGATCCTTCAACGGTATATATATTTTGCTTAAAATATTGCCTTTGATTCCTTCAGTTGCACTTTAAGAAATTCCCTTGATATAACAGACAGACCACAACACCGGGATTACAAGTCTGCTTTTTTTTAAAAGTGTGTGGGCTCTTTTAAGTCTCTTGATAGAAGATTGAGAGACTGGATTCACAGTTTAACATTCTTATCCGTCTCTCCTTGTAGTTGTCCAACTGCGTGTATTCTATTGGCTGAAGAAGAAGCAAAGACAATAGTTGAGGTAATTCCTTGGGTGTAGCATGTACCTATTTATTTTATACTAAAATTTATGTTATGGTGTTAACAGTGGTAATGGTGCCTGTGATGGTATTTGTATTGCACTAAATGTTTTGAAGCCAGGAGTTATATAAGAATGTGTTCAGTGATTGCCCGGGTGGAAGTCGTTGGCAGAAGGATTGTTGTTGGTGACTGATAATTCTTAACCTGCTGTGCGATTAGTTAATATATTTAAATTAATGATAATTAATGATTATTATTTCCTCTAGATGAGGTTCGTGTTGAAAACACAAGCTATTTTTCTTGGAAAAAGTACTAATTATGAACTTTGAGCTTTTGGGAATTTAGAAGGCAACAGAGGAGAAATTTAAACAGTGGCTTACTTACAAGTATTTTTATGGCTTTAGAAAGATAAAAGATTTTGATAAATTATATAAAATCTGTGAAAAAAGTTTTGGTTTTTTGTATTTAACTTCAGAAAAGCACACTTTTTGATATCCGCCAAAACCTCATAAATTAAGGAAAAATTTCAATGTTTTGACATGAAATTTTAAAAATCAGATACGCAAAACGAGCTTTAAGCTGTTTGGTAAAAGTAAAGAAAGTTTTACAAGCATATTAATTATTATTATTATTTTTTTAAATTTAAACATACATATTATGTATGATATTATATGTATGTTTAAACTTAATTTTTGAGACTTTTGATAATGTCTGGATATTTGCTTTCAAAGATCTGTATGTACACTCATCATCATTCACATTTTAAACGTCTATTTTCCATGCTTACATGGGTTAGACGAGTTTCTTAATGGCTATCTTCCATTCAGTTCAATTTTGTGCCAGATCACTATCTATCTTAAGAAACCTTCAATCACAATCTATGACTTAGTACCAAGTCCGTGCACCAAAACGTTAGACTTTCCAAGTCTATCCTCTCTTTGTTGCCCCTCAACAACTATATATCTACGCACTGACTATAGAACTAAGCCAACTGTACCTTTTCTGTAGATTGGGATTGCTAAAATTCACTGATATAATTTATATCCATAATGCTTTATTTATGTATAATTTTTCCAGTGGCAGTCTTCCACAAATTTTTAATGAATACTTGAAAAGCATAAGAAATGTACATCAGTACAATACAAGATTAGCTTACAAAAAGTGGTATTATCTAGATAAAATAAGGAAAAATTATGGAAAGGTTAATATTCGATATTTGGGTGCAAAAATATGGAACACAATCAAAGATGACCTCAAGTCTGAAAATCGTACTTGTTTCAAACATCTCATTAAGAATACTATTCTGAATGATTTCTAGTTAGTACTATTAATGTACATTTTATTATGCCTCCACCTGTTTTTCTTGTTATAAAAATGTTATATATATAATTAAGTAAATACTCATGTCATTGTGTTTTTTATGTATACAGTAGTACACGTCCACTTCTAACGCTACTGTAAAATCAATAATTATGTGCATGGCCCAGGTGCCTAGCTCGATTAGTCTTTACTATTCTAGGTACCTGCGCTCTTTTTCTTTATATATTATTATAGTAAAGTTCTATTCAGTTTTACATAACTTTAAATACTTTTTGAGCGAAATAAGCCAGTTTGTTGTTTGTTGTTGTTGTTGCTAAGTTTTAAATATGTTATGTGATCTCTGTGCAGACTGAAAGATTATTTAAGCAAGCTCTCAAGTCTAGCGAAGCGTTATCAAGAAGCAGAGCCATGCAAGCAAATGATGGAAAAGAAGAAGCAGTACATAGTAAGTTGAACAAACTCATAAAGTTTCCACATTTCTTGAATGGCTGTCCAATTCACTATACCTGCTCACTAAAACAATCAGTCAGTCATTTAGTGTTAAAAATCAAAGCTTTCAGAACAAGGCGGCGACCGCCGGAGCTCCGCCGGCTATTTCACGTTTCATCGCCGGCAACTTTTTCCTGATGTGAGGTATAAAAAGTCCAACAATTTGGCGATTTTGTCAAATGATGCCGCGTTCACCTCAATGATTTTCTTTCCATATTGCTCAGATTGAGCTTTAATTAAAAGTAAGAGTACTTTGTTTTGGAGTTGCATTTGTTTTGCTTAACATAATCCGTTAAAATGGTAACGTTCATGAGATGATGGGTGTCACATCTGGTTCATCTCTGTTCACAACCGCCTACTTTTTAAGAGTAATCGTTTACTTCAAAACATTCTGAAAGCCCTGCGAAAGTAAAAACATTTAAGACCAATTTTTTAATTAAAAAAATCAGAAAAACAAACCCTTAAAGAGATAACAATGCTAATAAACACTTTCTATGGTAAACAAGATCACATCTTCACAAAAATCTATAAATGTTATAACCGAATAACAAGAGTTCTGATCAAAAATGGCAGATTCAGAGTGGTGTAGTGCAGTTAATGTAATGGTGGTCAAAAACATGAAAGACGTGATCGTCCCGTTAAATTGCTTCGGAAATGCAGAAAGATTTGGCTGCAAGAAAAACTCACTTTCATTCGTATTACATATATAACGCCTTTTAAGACCTCAAAAAGGACTGAATTCTAGCAAATCTAAGACTTTTTAAGGCTTTAAATCTGAAAAAAACAAAGTAAAGACTTTTAATGACTTTTCACGACCCGCGGGAGCCCTGTGTTAGGGGTCTAACCGGTGCGCCCTACGTGAGCCCCCTGTGTTAGGGGTCTAACCGGTGCGCCCTACGTGACTTTGCTTTCGTTTTACGTGACTAAATCTAAAGGACAAGATTTGGTAGGATTTTCCAAAAATCAAAGCGTCGTTAACAATGATCTGTAAATCTATGAAAAAAAGTCTGTCTGTTTATTTACTTTTATCAAATACTTTTTGCTCTTATTCTGAATGTTTCTCTCAAAATTTTCTGCTTAGTTTAGATCACCTAATTATTTTTTTTTCTTTTCTCTTAAATCTCAAGTTTTTGTTTCATACAATACGTACCGGGTAAGGTAGCAAATAAACTTTTTACTTCAGGTGTTACTTTGTATTTGTCACAGTCGGGTTTCCCTCTCATTTCAGTACCGGGGTATTTGGTACCATCTGGTTTTGAGCACCAGCAGTATCCCGTAGAGGTGTGGCACTGAAGAGGGCTGTATGAACCGTCCTCGTCACAACGGGGCTTAAACCTTCCAAACAAAGGCTTTTGAATTGCTTCTAAGAGTTCCTTCTGACATTTTGTTTGAGCTGTTGTTAAAAGCAACAAACGAAAAGGAAGTGAGTAAGGTGATTAAGGGATATTTAAGGTGAATAAGGGATATTTAAGGTGAATAAGGGATATTTAAGGTGAATAAGGGATATTTAAGGTGAATAAGGGATATTTACTGCTAGTAATTGTTAACAATATCCTAAACTCTGGCTCCAGTAATTATAAAATTAGAGTCAGCGCACAACAATAAAATATTTCTTCAGTGTACGCTCGGCAGTCAATCATCAGTTGTTTCTCGTTTGGTTTCTCCACAAACCGTTTGCTCGCTATGATTTTTTTTATATTTTTTCTACCACAACAATTGCAATAATAATCATTATCGTCATCATTGTTTTTTCTTCATCGTTGTCTTTACCCTTACCATTGTCATGATCATCGTCATCACAATCTATGCTATTATTATTATTATTAAACTGCAATTATAATTATTCAGTTACTATCGTTTTCAAGGTGATCAGCATCATATTCATTGTTCAGGTAAGCTACCCACCCCCACCCCCCCATCTCACGTCCCTCTCTCCCCATCTTCCACCTCTCTCGCTCTCACTGTCCAACTCTAACCTGGGAAAGCTGCTAACAGCGTCGCAACATCCGGCAACGATATGTACTTGTCACAATCCGGTCGAGCCCGTACTTCAGTACCAGGGTATTTAGTACCATCGGGATGCGAACACCAGCAAAATCCCGTCGAGGTATGACATTGCGTCAGGTGGTATGAGCCATCCGGGTTACAACGTGGAGTAAACTTTCCAAGCAAAGGCTTCTGGGTTGCTTCTAGAAATTCTTTCTCGCATCTAGTTGGGGCTAAAATCATAAGTTGAAGATTATGACTATAAACATGCAAGAATCTAAAACATAACTTTCTAATTTTGAAAATCCTAATTTTAGACAGGCTTAATAATTGGTTTAGTTAAAATTATATATTTATTGCCAACACGCCAGCGGAGCGAAAAAACCTCAAGTGAGCTAAGCAAAATGTAATGATATGTGCACACTTGGATGATCCAATCACAAAACGCATATAGATTACGTGATCTTGGTAACGCGTGTCAAAAAATATTAAAACGTCAAGTTTTTGACTTGCACGAAGCGTTTGGCATTTACATGCACTTTTTACTTTTTCCCCATTTAGTTTTTGACTTCTACTGCGAAGTTTTAGACAGACGGTGAAGTAAGTTACAGCATAAGCAGAAATGCAATTACAAACTTTTCTAGTATAGTTGCAAATTAATATGTTGATGTTGTATCTGCGAGGGCTTATTTTTCAAACTTGCTCAATACCAATTTGCTAAACGTTTGAATGGATGTTACTGCATCAATCCCTTAAAAAAGAATTTAAGACAAATGCTCTGTCTAAAAAGCTTAATTTACAGTTTAAAAATCTAGATATAAATTTATTTTTTACTCCTGAACAACTTAGTTTCAAGCCAATTAACCTTTCTCTTTGTGTAGTTCTTGGGGTAAGCACATGGCCTGACATTTCTCCTCCCTTTCAAAGTTGTTCTTGTTTCCTTGACAGCCACCATAAATAAATTTTTCACACTTTCCACTGTCTTTGTTGAAGAACCATCTGCGGATCGCTGCCCTGCACGGTCCCACAACCTTGGGAAGACTGCAGACGTCTAAAAAAATAAGTGAAATATATCAACTGTTTATAGTTTTTTACTATTCGATTAAACTTAAGGAGAACTGAACCCTAAAATTGACTTTTCATCGTTTGAACGTCGCATAGTAGAACAACTAAAGCTGTTAGTCGCAGTTCAAAAAATGTTGATGTTTTGTAACGAATTGACAAGATTTGATCGGCGGCTCAATATATGACGCCAGCGGTTGTTTAAGACGACGTAAGTTACGATACTAGAATGATTAAAACGAGGAAAAACATGGTTACCGTGGCCTGTGCGGCTTTCGGCTGCTATTAAGGGAAAAAAAACTTATAGATATAGATCGTCCAAAAAATATCAAGATTCCGAAGCACACTGCCATATCTAAGCTCTGACTGATATCGTAACCTACGTCATACCATACCGCTGACAATCTCATTAGCGACCACTGTATCAAACCTTTTCTAGATAGTTTTCTTAGTTTCTATATTTAATTTCTCAATGTACTTTGACTTTAATTTTAAAAAGAACTTCACGGAGTTAATCTACTAACGAAATAATATAATCTAATTATTTCTACTTGTCTGCACTGCAGTTTCTTGTAGAAAAAAAAACTTTCAAAAGTATAACACAAAATACCCACAAAAAAATTCTTTAAACTGTAAACAAGGTATTTTCAAAATGTTCTTGTAATTAACGTACTTTGTAAACGATTTATTTTTAAAATAGTAAAATATACAAATTGTTTGGTGCGGCAAATTGTAACATTTATGAATAAATGACATACTGCTGAATAAAAAATATTGATTAAAACAAGAAGCATAACCAATTATAATGAACAGAATTTTCGCAGCACTTCTCTTTCTAATAAAACTTCCAGTATAATGTTTGCTAAACCTTGCTTGTTTAAATAAATTTTGTTTGGCAAAAGGGAGAGGATAGAAACGGTGTGTGTGGGTTCGGTTATCCTGCAAAATTTAGTTTGCATTAATACTTTGATCCCAAAATCTTTTGTAAAAACACTGACAAACTGTACAACACACAAAAAAAGTAAACGAGGAATGTTTCACTTACCACAACTAACATCCTGTCCCTTCTTCCTTGTGTTCAACATCTCCTTACCGAGTTTGTTGACACACCAGCATTCGCCTGCAGATTTATCGCACTGTTTAGGGGTGAAATATCCGTCCTTATCACATTGAGGAAGGTGGTTATCTTTGTGTGCTAATACTGGTTCGCCTTGCAGCAAGAGCGCTTGTTCAGTGAGTAATTTTTGTAGAGTTCGAAAGCAGGGATACTCTGTAGAGAACACACAAGGCAATTATCAATATATTTTTTCTAAAATCATGGTGAGCTATTTAGTAAAGTCACCAAAATGTCAATACAATATGCTAAACTAAACCGGTTATTTCAGCCCCATGATAAAAGAAAATATTTATATAATATAACTTTGAACTTGGGCCTGTGCATCTTCCTGCGCCTAATATTTAAAAGTATAAAAGGAGTGCTGATAAAATCTATCAAAAACTACAAAAAGATTTTATTCGGTGAATATGGTATTCTCCACTTTTTGTTTCCATGTTTAACCCTCGAACGTCCAAGGAAGGAGGAAAAATAATTTCACAATTTTCAAATGTTCGCAATAATGATGTCATCGATTAATGTTACTGTTGCCATGAAAACCACTTAACTGACACAACACAAATATTTTTGAGAGCTACAACAGTCGTGTTTTTCTTTTCTTGCTAATTTTGGTTGCCAAAGCTCTTCTGGAAAAAAACTTTAGATGGGGGTCCAAATGACCCCCCTCCCTCCTTGGGTTAATTTGTTACCATAAATAGCTTAGTCGTCATAGGAGTAACTTTACCATAAATAAATTGGACAACATACCAGCTGTTTTCTCGCTGTCACACTTTTTCTCACATTCTTCTAGAGTTTTAAAGTTATTTTTATTTCCATCACAACCTCCGTAGATAAACTGAGAGCATTTTCCTGTTTTGACGTCGTAAAACCATCGTGGAAATGCAGCCTTGCAGGGACCCGTCTCAACATGAAGGCCACAGATGTCTTCGGCCTTTGGTACTAATATAATGCAGCTTTGTTAGTTTACTTTACAACCACTATCACACCAAACTCAAATAAACCAAAAATTATTCACTTTTAAAGCAGCTCAGTTGATGAAACTGGTTAGCCTTATTGAGTATCTGATGGGGGTATCTATGAAAAAGATGACCTTGATTCTATTTTCCCTATTTGATGTATTTTTCCTTTATTTAAAGCAATTTACAATGTAGATTCTCAGCTATATTAGCTATGCTATTCCAATTACACTGTAGATTCTCAACTATATTAGCTATGCTATTCCAATTACAATGTAGATTCTCAGCTATATTAGCTATGCTATTCCAATTACACTGTAGATTCTCAGCTATATTATTAGCTATGCTATTCCAATTACACTGTAGATTCTCAGCTATATTAGCTATGCTATTCAAATTTTAGTAGCGTGTTTTTTAATCGTTCAGCATTAGTGTACACTTACCACATTTCCCCTGGCTAGCGACCGTAAGAGTCAGATTGTGCAGGCGCGCATGCGTTTTCATAAAGCACTCGCTGGCGTATGTGTGTTCATCTGTGCCGCATACGGGCATGTAGACCATGGGGCAGGCTAATAAATACAGAGCATTCAATATTCAAAACTTGATAAAACTAGTACAACTATGCACTACCAGAAGAAATAGCTTGTTCTACACATCTTTTTAACACTGACCAAGTAACACACAAAACCAATATAAAGCCAATATAAGTTTTGATTTTTTTTGTTGCTGTTGCTTTGATTTATTCAATATTTTTAAAACTTTAAGTTTTTACTAAATGCTCATATGTGAACTTGGAATTTATGATTAACCTCACAAGGTAAGGAAATCTCCTGCAATAGATACGATGAAAAAAAAAGATTGATTATCACGTTTGGAAAGTGTTTACATAACAAACTTCACTAATTAACATCGTCAGTTGAAACCAATAATTAAATTATACAGCCGAGGAAAATTTAACAAACAGGATATAAGACACAATCTGATAATACCTTCTGAAAGCTGCAGAAATGCAACCAATCCGGTTACAACTAGCAACACGTCCATTGTGTGTGACAAGTCAGGTCCTGTAATGACAACATGGCGCAACTTTTATCATGATCTTAATGACTGACTCTGGGAAGATAAATAATGAGTAGAGCCCAGGACAGTATAGACCATATATATTATTATTATTAATAATAATAATAATAATAACAACAATAATAACAATAATAATAATAATACGATAATAATAAAACTTTATTTTTATCATCATCAATCATCGAAAACTAGTAACCATAAAAACAAATATTTACAATTTAAAAATCCTTTCAAAAATATGGAAAGCTAAAAATTACCAATACAGTAGGTCTGCTACAGAGAGAGTAAAATCTTCCACGACCTCACGTGACTTAAAAAGTATTCTCGAACCTCTCACATTTCTATGTAATAGATAATAATAATATAATACAATAATATTAATAATAATAATAATAATGTATGTATTATTATTATTATTATTATTATCATTGATATTAATAATAATGATAATGGAAACCTTATTCAGTATAGCTTTATGAAATATACAGTCAAACCTCACTGCTTACAGGCAAATTACAATCTTCTACTTGAATCAAACATGATAAAAGTAAAAATGTACACCGAGGGAAAAGAAAAGGAATATGATTTTAAAATACATAGGTTTTACAATCATGTTAATAAAGAGTTCATCAGTTCTGGACTGCAACATTCTTTGTACAAAAATACAAAATACGAAGTTTGTTAATGTTGTCCTAATTGTAATGTTCATGATCTTTCGAATAACATACTATGGGTGTTTATTATCAAAACCTAACTCTATATGCATGTTAAGAAAAGCTGACAATTCACTAGTAAATACACCTAGATCACGGCAGCTGCTATATATACGATCTATACATGACGACCGCAGCACCTCAGTCGGTTAGTAGTGTTGCTATTAGCTGTGAGTTGAGACTAGACTAAGCTAGATTAGATCTTGTTGATTTAGAGAATATATTTAAAAGACGGCTCTTTGCTCCCTAACATGAAATGAACCTGCAGTTCATAAATTTGTTAGTTGTTCCGCCCAGCCCCCCGTGGGGGGGGATGGGGTTGTCACCAGAACTTTGGGTGGGTGTGTGTCTTTGGACCTTCAGAAACCTGACCCTGTTCTAAACTAGAAATGGCTTGATTTTGATACCCTGTTCTAAACTAGAAATGGCTTGATTTTGATACCCTGTTCTAAACTAACCTTGCTGTCCAGATCTGCGTGTTCCAGGAAAAAAAGCATCACCGATTAGACAATGAATTTTAAACAGATGTCAGGCTTGTGAATCAGGAAAATATTCATCTACATCAATACCCAGTCTTATGAATAAAACCGTGTTCTAGACAAACATCTCAGTGAATTATACACCTTGTTCTGGACTGGATAGTCTGAAAACCATAAACTGAGCAAAGTCACATATCCGCATAGTCAATATATGGAATTACCCTCAATGCAGTTGTTAACATTGTCAGTGCATGTAATCATCATGTCTCTATAGTCATCAGTACTTACGTTCTTGTAGTAATTGTTTTGTACTTTTTTTTCATTCTGTTATTCTCATTCATTCCTTATTTTGTTTTATTTTGTTTAATTTTGTTACTTTGTATCAGAAATATCGTTTTTATGTTCCGGCTATTACATTCTGCTTTTTCCGTTTTGATTTTGTATCTAGCTAAGATGTGACTTTGCATTAAAGTATCTTTATAGCTTTCTAAATTATTTGTGTTCAGTTGCAATAAACAACTTTAAAAAGGCAAAGTGGTTTTAAGGCTAAAAGGACGCGTTTACTGATAATTTTAAACTATCTTATTTCAATACATAAGATTTTCACGAAATGTTAAAGTTTAAGTAAGTTAGTGAGTGAGTTAAAGAGTTACTAGTAAGTAAGTATGTAAGTAAGTAAGTAAGTAAGTTAGTAAGTAAGTAAGTAGTAAGTAGGTAAGTATGTAAGTAAGTAAATATGTAAGTAAGACATAGCAAGTAAGTAAGTAAGTATGTAAATAAGTAAGTAATTTAGTAAGTAAGTAGGTAGTAAGTAAGTAAGTAAGTAAGTATGTAAGTAAGTAAATAAGTAGGTAAATAAGTAAGTAATTTAGTAAGTAAGTAGGTAGTAAGTAGGTAAGTAAGTAAGTATGTAAGTAAGTAAGTATGTATGTAAGTAAGTAAGTAAGTAATTAGGTAAGTAAGTAAGTAAATAAGTAAGTAAGTAGGCAGTAAGTAGGTAGTAAGTAGGTAAGTAAGTAAGTAAGTAGGCAGTAAGTAGGTAAGTAAGTAAGTAAGTAGGTAAGTAAGTAGGCAGTAAGTAGGTAGTTAGTAGGTAGTAAGTAGGTAAGTAAGTAAGTAGGTAAGTAAGTAGGCAGTAAGTAGGTAGTAAGTAGGTAGTAAGTAGGTAGTAAGTAGATAGTAAGTAGGTAGTAAGTAGGTAGTAAGTAGGTAGTAAGTAGGTAGTAAGTAGGTAAGTAAGTAGGTAGTAAGTAGGTAAGTAAGTAGGTAAGTAAGTAAATAAGTAAGTAAGTAGGTAGTAAGTAGGTAGTAAGTAGGTAGTAAGTAGGTAGTAAGTAGGTAAGTAAGTAGGTAAGTAAGTAAATAAGTAAGTAAGTAGGTAGTAAGTAGGTAAATAAGTAATTAAGTAAGTAAGTAGGTAAGTAAGTAAGTAAGTAAGTTAGTAAGTAAGTAAGTAAGTAGGTTAGTAAGTAAGTTAGTAATTAAGTAAGTAAGTAAGTTAGTAAGTAAGTAAGTAAGTTAGTAAGTAAGTAAGTAAGTAGGTAAGTAAGTAAGTAGGCAGTAAATAAGTTAATGAGTGAGTGAATGAGTAACTAGTCAGTAAGTAAGTAAGTAAGCTCGATCAGTTTTTTCCCAGTGTTGTTCCTGGCAATTCTCATGACAACATTTGTCATGGAAAAAGTGTGTAATCCTCACTCAAATGTGGTTCACGCATAAATTTGAGTCGTGTTAGTAAGGTAACCAGAGGAATGCATTGGGGCACAGCCTCTAAAAATACTTTAAAATATTCATTATCTTTTTTAATATTACCTGGTGCCCAAACACATAATTCATCAAGGACTTCCGCTTTTCTACTGGTCAGCATTTTTAAAATGATGATTGATTTTAATTATTTTAATTTTGGATTAATTTTCGATTTTTGAGATATTTTTTAAAACTAAGAGATATTACAAGAAATGAATAGGAAATACCGTTTTATGTGATAGAAATGGAAACGTAACGTTATTTTTCCATTTTTAGAAAAAATTCTACAAAACTGTTATAAAAATCAAACTTTGGTGACCTTCTTCAACGATGACGTATTTCTTATCAAGGAACATTTGTTCCACAACTTTTTGCAATTGGTCAAAGCGTTCAGATTTGAGGCGAAAAAAATCGAGGGGGAAGGAAAGTGAGTGGGGGAGGGGGGTTAACGTCCGTTCCAAATCTTAAGACGCCACATGATTCTATACCGCTCGCTCGGTCTCCTAAGACTTGCATGACCCAGCAGCATGTTAACTTACCGATTGTCCCCCTTAATCAAGTACAATGGAATCAACAGCAACAAGATTTCTAAGTCGATTCAACTGAATTTTACAAAAACCAAAGTAACCAAAAGTTTAAGTCTGTTTCACTTTACAACCATATACTTCATTTCTAAACTGGGTTGCTTACTTACATAATGAGGTTGAGAATAATTTAAAATAGCTTAACTTTGCTAGTCGAGTTTAATTGCAGTTGGAAAAGTACTGCATGAAACAAGAAAAATGTAAATGCAAGCAAGTGCTTTGGAAAAAAAGAACAGTTTCTTTTTCAGCGAAGTCATCAAGCGGTAGTTATCTAGCGCCACAAATTGATACATTAAACGGAAAACTCGATAAAAAGGTCATTGAAAATAAACTGTTTATTTACCAGTATTTTGATACTGCTTAAGGTTTTAAACGCACATTTAGGAAGTAGCTACTTTCAAGACTGCAGAATGAAACGTATTGTACAATGGTCCACAATTTCCAGTAAAGTACACTTAAACTTTGGAAACCCTTTCCTGCATAGCTATAAAATAGTCTTTAAAAAACTCTTTAACTGTGCTGAAGAATTGGTACAGCGTATAAGCTAGACAATCAAGATTGAACTTTTGCGATAAATTCTTAATTTTCACACAATTC
>JAOBBB020048083.1:0-14635 GCA_025331005.2 Zoanthus gigantus
AGATCTTTCAACATGGCAGTTACGCTAGATTTATAGCTATAGTCCCCTTTACAGAAACGTGCTGCAGTTCTCTGTACGCTTTCTAATTTCTTAACATCACATAAGTAATGTGGGTCCCAGACCTCTGGAGCATATTCAAGTTTCGGTCTTACAAGAGTCTTATACAATGTATCCTTGGTACCCTTTTTACAAAACCAGAAATTGCGTTTGATTAGATTTAAGATTTTTGTTGCCTTTGAAGAAATTTCATGAATGTGGCTATTCCATCTCAACTTCTTATCTAGAGTTACACCCAAATATGGGTGCGAATCAACATAGGCAAGGGCAGTGTTACAGAACATATATGTTCTGTGAGGTGGATCTTTTTTCAGAGATATTAATAATAATTATAATTAATTATAATAATAATAATGAAACTTATTTCGAGTGAACACTGACTTATATAATTAGTTCCATTTTATAAAACTGAATAGAAATCACAAGATGATGCCACACAATACAAGAAATATTTTCTAAAAGGAATAAATTAATCAGCATTATATTACTGTAATTGATCTAATAAAATAATGCCCAGGGCATTTATTTAATTTTGGTGCTTTGGGGGGAGGGGGGGGGAGCTTGTAATAGATAAGAGGTGTGTATAATGGAGAGAGGCATTTATTTTTAATGGTACACTTCTCAAACAATACCTTCTATTTATTGTACTTACACAATAAAGGAATGCCAACAAAAATGTCAATTTAATTTGATCGTTCATATAAATTTTGCAACACAAGCCAACAGTTTGCAAATAGAGTGAAAAAATTCATATTTCATGGCTCTTACACAATGCTTGTGTAATTCTTCAACTATGAGTATAATGATAGTTAATATACTCATGTATATACAAGGTTTGCAAACAAAGTGAATGAAAAATTGTTACAAGAATTAAATGACAAACATCTAAAAACCTCAATAAGCTTTAATGTTAATTTGTACTTCATTGTCTATTTCATCAAGATTGTCTTCAATGAGTTGCATTACGACTTCCCAATTGACAAATTGTACTTCATTAATATTCAAATAAATTTGAGTTTTAGTCACATGATCTGCGGAGTATGTGTTCGTTGTGGTTCAAATTTTACCTTTGGTTTAAGTTTTTCAAACCAGTATAAAATTTTTGAACCAGTTTAAAATTTTCAAACCAGTTTAAGATGTTGAACTAGATAATATGATGAATTTTTTGTTTCTAATGGTAAGAAAAGAAAATATTTGAGAAAAGTTGCATCGGTTACTTGTGTGGCCTAGTCAGGTAGTGATAGTTGACTTGAAATCCAGAGTATAGAGGTTCAATCTTGGTGAGTACAAATAAGACTTCTTTGTGAAAAAAATGTGGTTGATTGATGTGTGTTAGGGGTGGGGTGCAATAGTTGGGTTAGGGGTGCAGTGTAGGTGGGAAACAGGGTTAGGGTTAGGATCGGGGTCAGGATTAGGGTTAAGGTTGGGGTTAGGATTAGGAGAAGTGGAAGAGAAGTGGAGAAAAAAGAAAAAAAAACAAAGAAAATAGTACAAGAAAAAGACAAAATGTTTTTATTCGATTGAAAATAGATAAAACTAAAAAAACTAAAAAGAATATAACTACTGTAGTTAAAATTTTTTTCATTGGTCTGAAAATTTTAAACTGGTTCAAAAATTTTAAACTGGTTTAAAAAATTTCAAACCAAAGATTAAATTTGAACCACAACATATGCAATGTAGGAGCAAGGCCACTTTCGAATCATACGTAATCAAGCATCAGCTCAGTACATCAGATCAGCAACTGATGGAAATCAAAGCTTTCAAATTTTTTCAAAGTGGAAACGTTGTAAATTACTGTATTACTGTAATTGTGTTCAATGCTGGCAGTAAAAGCGGAAGTCCTTGACAAGTTTTGTGTTTGAGAAACAGGTATTATGAAAAAAAAATGAATCTTTTAAATTATGTTTTTGTGACTCATGTGCTCCAATGCATGCCTTTGGTTGGTAACAGGTCATTTTGTGAAATGACTTGGGGTGAAACGACCATGGGGCGAAATGACTTGTATTCCTTTGGTTGCCTTACTAACATGATGCAAATTTATGTGTGAACCCCACTTGAGGGGGGTGGTGAGGATTACACACTTTGTCCATGAAAACGTTGTCATGCAAGTCCATCTCATTTGCCTCATCAATATCTGAGTCCATAATGTCCAAGAACAGGGTTGCCACTACTTACTTGATAATAAAACTGTAAATTCTACACTGTAAAAAGGAGAGAATACTTACTGACGTTTCAGACATTAGTCCTTCGTCGGAGTAAAGGGCAAAGGACTAACAACCAAAACGTCAGTAAGTATTCTCTCTTTTTTACGGTGTAGAATTTACATTTTTATTACTAAATTGTTTCTTTAGAAACACCGATGCAGCGTAAGCTAGTTTACCGCTAGTTAGTTTTCTATTTTAGTACCAGGGTCTGGTGGGAGCTAACCTGCGATAGATTAGTGTCTCGTCAAGGGGGTGTCAAAGACTCTAATCTGCTTAACACTTCAGAAACAGGGTATACTCACAAAATCTAACGGAGCCTTCAGTTCTTATAGAATTTAGCTAGACACAACTGACACAACAAAAATATTTTTGAAAACTACAATAGTAGAGCTTTATTCCTGCTAATTTTTGTTGCCAAAGATGGAAAAAAGTTAGATGGTACTGGGAGAGGGAAGAGTTGGGGATGTCCAAAAGAACCCTTTTCCTTGCGTTAATTTGTTACAATAAATAACCTGGTCGTCCGAGGGGTTAACTTAACTTTTAGACGTTCAGTGACAAGGCAAGTGAATGAAATATCAAGGAAGCTAAAAATTATATAGTTTGACTTACCAAGCCATTTAAATCTTGATGAACAATCTGACTAAATGTTTCCAGACCTTTGAATGAGAGACAATTGTTAACCAATTTGAATATATCAGTAAATGATGGCAAAGGAATAACAATAGATCTTATCGTGCAATCGTGCAGGAAAAATAAATCTAATATGTGGTAAATAAAACAAGTAAAGCTTTGTTCTAACGATTATTGAGAATGAGTTTGCACCAAGTGTAAATAATGAAAGAGAAGAGAAGCTTGAAGAAGCTTTCTGGTAATTTTCTAGTGCAGCTCTTTTAGCGACTGGCCTGAGAAACACAACTGTTAAAGTCCATTAATGCCACTCTAACACGTGCAATGATTATTGAAACTTAGTTTGTACCGCGGTGTATACAGTGACGTTAAGAATATACGCAATGTAGCATTTTGGGACAGCAGTATAAAATCCAACTATAAATTTGCCAATTAGTTAAATGGAACCAGCATGTCCAAACATTTAATTGCTATGAGTAAGAGTTTTGGTTTAAAGAAGGAGGATGCAAAGAATCGAGCGAGATGGAGAGTGGGAGTGGGAGAGATTGCTGGGAGAGTGGGGTAAATCCGGCCACCCTCGTTTACGGGGATAAAACCGGATCAAAACTGGATTGATGATGATGATAATTTTCATAAATGTGGGTTAAATAGTAATTTTTGCAGGATAAGCAAAACGCCAAGTCATTGATTCCTTTACTATATATTGTAATCACAAACAAAAATTTTAAATTCCTTCAATCAAACATTTCTTCTAGGTTAAAGCTTTCTTACGACATTACTGAAATAAGGGGAGAATGATAACTGCGCTTTGTATCTCTTTTGAAATTGCAGAATTTGATATGCAAGGGACAAAATGATTTTTTTTTCGTCTCATATAGCAATTGCAGGCAAATGTCGGTTCTCTCAGCTTCACTTCGTATAGAACAACTAGCTAACAACAACTCTAAAACATGGCGGACCGCCGAGCGGTCCTGGCGCCAAACTAGTGCCAGTTTACTACATCCCATCTAAGGTAATCTGTGACTGTTTTGCATTCCAGATTCCCTGATGTGGACTCCAGATCCTGAGAACTGAATTCAAGATTCCACCTCAGTGGATTTCGGTTTGCAAAAAAAAACTGTTTTTCGAGATTCCAGATTCCTAGACCTGGATTCCTGATTCCAAAGTGTAGGATTCCGGATTCCACGAGAAAATGTTTTCAGGATTCTGGAATCCTGATTATATTACATGGTCGATTCTTTCTTTTCTAACATTATAATTATCGTTACCTCCAACAACAACTATAACATCATCAGTTCTATAATCACTACCACAGCCATCATTATAGTCGTAAAAAAACAATAAAATTGTCATCACCATCAACATCAACAAATCATAATCACCACTACCATCACCACCACCACCATCATCATCATTACCAATATCATTATCATCACATCTAACAAATCACCATGTCTTCATTGTCTAGCTTCATGTTTAACTTTCTTCATCATCATCATCATCATCATCAACAATATCATTATATCATCAAATCTAACATCATCATCACCATTGCCTTTCTCGTCACTATGTTTACCATCATCAATATTTTCTTTACCATCGTTATCGCTGTTGTTGACGTTGATTATCATTCAAATCATCATATTCACTATATATACATAAATTAACATCAATCGTTTACCACTAACATTAACATCAACGTCATTAGTTCTGTTATCATTACCACCACCATCATCATCGTCAACAACAGATTTAAAATCATCATCACCATTCTCTCCTCGTCACTATGTTTACCATCATCATCATCGTCATCATCATCATAATTATCATCACCACAAATATCGCTATCATCAAATCTAACATCATCATCACCATTGCCTTTCTCGTCACTATGTTTACCATCATCATCATTTTCTTTACCATCGTTATCGCTGACATTGACGTTGATTATCATTCAAATCATCATATTCACTATATATACATAAATTAACATCAATTGTCTACCACTAACATTAACATCAACGTCATTAGTTCTGTTATTATTAGCACTACCATCATTATCGTCGTAAAAACAATAAAATCGTCATTATCAATACATATATTTCCAACAACCATTTTTGCAATAATAATACAAATAAGGACTATAATAAAAGTCAAACATGATCGGTACTCACTCAAGCCATATATAGTTATTCAGTCTTACGAAATCGAATCAATATTAAATGAGGGAACTCAACAAAGGACACCAACCTCTCAGTGCTCCCCACACTGTATAGCTATGAAGTGTTGACTCCGGTGAAGCCACCGTCAGTGTATCTGGTGAAAATCAAACACATCTTTTTGTGACACAAAATGTTTTCGATATCTATACTATGTTTTATTTCAAGATTTTTGTTCAATGATGAAATTCCTTTTGTATATTTTTATTTTTGCAACTAAATCAATAATAACAATAGCAAGGATTTTATGAAATGAATACTCTAGCGAATAACAACATAACTAACTCTATCCAGAGTATATAGACTCTCATGTCATTTGCCTTTTCCTGGTATCTCCTTTGTCTTATGAAACTCGATGATAACGCTCTTTTAGCCACTAAGAAAAATTATGGTGATATTAATATGGGATGTCGCAAAGAAAATAAAAACGTCACGGTTCTAAATGAAACTTGTTTCCTTTGCCACGCATCTCATTTGTCTTTGCCACTTATCTCCTTTGTCTTTGCCACGTACCTTATTTGTCTTTGCCACTATCTCATTTGTCTTTGCCACAAATCTAATTTGTCTTTGCCACGTATCTCGTTTGTCTTTTCTACGTATCTCGTTTGTCTTTGCCACGTATCTTATTTGTCTAGTTTTTTTCACGCGGTAAACTCCCTACATTTTGGGGTGCAGGAATCTTGATAGATGTTCGTCGTACCTCTTAGGAGTAAAAGTGCAAGGATTTGGTACCACTTACGGTCCCAGAGACGAAATTTTGACTTTTGCATACAATGCAAAAGTAATACCTTGCGATTCAATGCAGTACAATGCAGTACCTTGCAATTCTGAGTGTGACAGGATTTGATATATGATCAAATACTATTCTTAACGTTCAAAAGGACAAAATGCAATGATACGATAAAGTAAAAAAGTGGGTTTGAGTACTCCAATGGAAACTGAAACTCTCATCCAAAGAAATATTTCAGCCCTTAGAATGGTTAATCGCTAATAAACTTGTTAACGGGGAAGAGTAGAAATAAACTAACTTCCATCTTAGGGCCTGTTTATATGAAGCCCAGTAAGCGGGCTGGTCCTTTTTAGCGACATCTCGCCATATGCCTGTTTTCCATACAAAAATATGGTGTTGAAAAGATTCGTAATGTTTTTCATCAGCAGCAAAATGTTGCTCTCTGAATTCGTTTAAGAACAAAGCCATGGCTGAGATAGAGGGGACTCCCCAGACTGCTTCTGAATCGTACCGAGACTTTAATTGCTTCAGTGCTTGCGACTATACCCTTCTGGGCGGTAAAGTTTACAAGATTTTTTGATATACTCGTTTTTAAGCAACATAATCTGAATAATTTCCCGACATATACGGACAGTTTTGGCATTAAGGAAGTGGTTACATACAATAGATAATTTTTGATTTACTGTGGAAAAAGTAATAATCTTTGTACCTAAAGAAAGCGTATCTTTTAAGGATTCACGCTCAAGTTTCATTAAAGCTGGAAAATAATCTGCTGTTCTAATTCAATTTTATTGCCAGACTTTTAACGGTAAAATTTCCGTATTGGGGCGTATTACTGTTGAATCATGCAAACTAACCCTTACCCAGACCCTGACTTCTATAGTAACATACACGATGAAACTGCATGCATAAATAAGTACGCCCAGTACGGAAATTATCCTCATAAAAAACACAATGAAAATCCTGAGAGAATTGCGCCATTATTAAAAGTGCTCGCCACTAGATACCATCCTACACGGATGAGATAAACACGACCTTCTTTTAGTTCATCACTAATAAAAAATATTTTGAGTTTGAATTTGGCTTGGAAGCGCTGAGTCACGCTTCAGCTGTTATATTACCTTCGAATAACAAATGACAGTAAACTATTCGAAAGGATCTCCAGTGACTTTAGGCTGCTGTTTATGCCGTTATTCGAAATAACATAGAGCGGTTTTCACATTACTGTAGTAAAACAAATCGCAAAGTAATTACACCGATTCTCAATAAAACCTATAGGAGTAATTACAAAGCAGTTAACAATTACTCATCACAGTCATGTGAAATCCACTCTAATCTTAGCTGGTATATATTTTAAAAACAAAAATTCAAGAGCTCACTGACACCGCTGCCAGGAGCCCGCACTTCATAAGACCAGAGGTTACAGCTAGTACAATTACAAAGTCGATACCTTATTGATTTGCTCTTATGAGAACATTACATGATTGTTTTAAATGGCCCTTTTGTGCTAATTGACTAACATTTAAATTTTGCTTATTGGTTTACTGGCATCCGCTATGTCTGTTGTGTACTGAACGAGCGTTGAAAAAAGTTTGTTCAGCTTAAAAGATAATGTAAAACAGCTAAAATACTTCAACCAGAGCAAGGAAGATTAAAAAAAGACTCTTTGTGATATCTAGTGCTTTTATCCACCCAGTATAAATATTTTTTTAAACAAAAGGTGTTAATTTGAATACAAACGGGTACCAGGTGACTTTCGCACGGTGCAAAGTAATATATTCTAAAAAAACACTTCACTTTCAATTCAAAATTTCCCTAGACTTCCTAAAATTATCTAATTAATAAAAACAATACCGTACTATTCTGAGAAACGAGAAATATGATAGAAAGAATCATAAATGTTATAGCAAAAATGTTTTTTTGATGAAACTTCTTGCCACAATTTTAAAAACAACACTCAAAAGTCAGCGTTTTTGAAAGCTGCTTGAAACCTAAGAAACTGATGGCTGTTTGTTAATTTCTTTTTCTAAACCCTGAACTTTTGTAATTCACTGCGGTTACACATTGCTTTCATTCAGGTAAGGTTAAATGAATGAAGAAGTATGCCACAATAAAATAGAACTTACATGACTCATCCGTATCCAGGGTCAACGGTTTATATTTGCTGTTAACATTCACTGCCAACTTGACAATCTCCTTCAAGCCGGGTTTTGTCTGACTGACATTGTCTGGAAACGTTAACTTAGTATAACGAACCAGTGCTGCCTTTAGAACATCGCTATCCTGCCCTACACTTTCAAACTGGAAGTTAGTTGTAGAGAGAGAAAAGTTTTCTCCGGTGGGGCTGTCCGACTGGGGTTTAGGCCACACAGAACCAGTGACATAATCTTCATTATTCAGTTGGCTGCTCGACCATGTGAAGAGATCATTTGAATCCGTGATCGAAGGACCTAAAGGGTCCGAGAGCCTTGTGACTCTATGGAGGTAGTTTGATGCAAACGAAAACTGAAGACAGAGCGCAAGAAAGAAACGCAAGTTAATCATGGTCTGTTTACTAGGTATGGTGTTCTTCTAAACCTGACTGAGCTAGCGACAAGGAAATGAAGCGTAACAGATTCGTTGACCTGTGCGCATGAGAGTCATATGACAGGAAAAGAGATTTTTCAAAAGTTGCTTGTTATTGGTTGTAATCATTTGCGATCTTCTAGTTCTCTGAAGCTGTTTTTCACATTACAAATACTTTATGATTTTAATAAAAGTATCATTTAAAACATGTAAGTTATTTTTAAAGCAAGAATGAAAAACCGTTTTGGTTGCTAAAACAATTTATGTGCTGTTTTAAAGCTATTCATGTCGGATACAAAGAACTCTGTAGTGCATTAATTGAAGATAATCATTTTTAAAATTTCAGACTTAACAAATACATGATATTTTTATAAGACAAATTATTGAAAATATGCAAGTTATTTTTGAAACAAGAATGACAAGCCTTTTTGATAGATAAAAAAAGTTCTGTGGTGTCTCATATCATTCAAGTCGGATACAAAGCCAGCCTCAGTACAGTATGGTGCATTAAATGATTAATTGAAGATAATCCATTCATTTCAACATTGAAAAATACTTGATAACGTTTACTAGATAACTTGCTGAAAAATGCAAGTTACTTTTATAATAAGAATGGCAAATCATTTTCGTTGGTAAAACTTTTTCTACGAGTCTCGTAGCCATTCAAGTTGGATACTAGTACATCTTTTTTTACCCCAAGTATAGAAGGCTGATTAAAATGTTTTAAAAAAATTACTAAAACTTACAAAATAAAATATCAAACGCGTAGTCTTCAAGAACTGCATTTTTCTTAAGATATAGAAAATTATAATAGATGTTCTATTTAATCTATCTAATTTTTAAGTGTCTCAGTTGAATTGTCATATGAATAATACACCATTTGCCGCTGGCAAGAGCCATCTAAAACATGAATAGAATTTTTGTTTAAAAAAGCTGCTTTAGTTTGTAAGGGGAATCCTTGAATAAGTTTCTTAAAATTTGTGTTCTATTTTATAAAAATGAAACGTCGAGACATCTGCAAGGACCATATTAAACATTTTTAATGAAATTATTTTTTAAAGATTTTTAATTGTATGGTATAATTTTTTGGTAGTCTCTGACATGATAATATGGAGGACATGTACGGGTACCGAAAGTTAAGAGTGAAGTTTATATTTTTCGTGGTGGACAGTCTACACCTGCACGGGCAAATATTTTTTACGCCCACTTCAAGATGGCTTCCGGTTGACCGTGAGAGGCTAGTAACTAGAAAATATAAGTAAATAATGCAAAAAAAAAAAAAAAACAAAAAAAAAACGCGTTTTACTTCTGGGAATTAAAAAGCCGAATTTACTAGTACTTGTCTTCCGGTCCTTGTTTTGTATTAGCAAGACGCTCAGCAGTGTTCTGGAAAGAACACACTATTCAATAAAATGCGTACTCTTTAATCTTAACTAAAAGGTCCGCAATAAAGCTGCACAGACGAAAGTTCGGCCAGAAACGACCGCCATAAAAAGCCAAATCAAGTCTGCTCGAGGCAATCATGAGTGGGAGGAGGAAGGAAGAGAGAGGGTGGAGGGAGGCTAAGGGAGAGGGTGGAGGGAGGCTAAGGGAGATGGTGGAGGGAGGCTAAGGAGGAGGGTGGAGGGAGGCTAAGGAGGAGGGTGGAGGGAGGCTAAGGAGGAGGGTGGAGGGAGGCTAAGGAGGAGGGAGGAGGGTGGCTAAGGAGGAGGGTGGAGGGAGGCTAAGGAGGAGGGTGGAGGCAGGCTAAGGAGGAGGGTGGAGGCAGGCTAAGGAGGAGGGTGGAGGGTGGAGGGAGGCTAAGGGGGAGGAGGAATGGAATTGGAATGGTTTTCCATCATGCATAGGGGAAAGAGATTATCCGGAAAAGCCTCAATCGTGATCATGAGAGACATGTTGATAAGGTTTCTCTAAGTGATTCTGTCGTTACTCTTCATTTCCATCTACTATACTTAAGAAAACAAGGCGAGAAACTGTAGTTTCACGATGTTTAAGAAAAGTCCGATCCGCAGATAAGTTAAGATGCTGCTCAAGTTAAAGTTGCTAGCTGTAGTTTGTCAAACAACTAAATTATCTTACTTTACCAATACTAAAGACTCAATACCCTCACTCAGCAAATCATTCGGTTGTTTATAAGTTTAACTGTCCTGGATGGGGCCAATCATATGCATATTTTGGTAATAAAGCAATTCAAACACTGATGGAACACACCGTTGAACACGCTTGTAATCATAATAGTTCCGTCAAACAACATTTGGATAAATGTGGAAGTTTTCTCTTTATTAAAAGCTTGTTTAGTTATAAGGCAGCCACGGCGAACACGGTTGAGCACAAGCCAATTGATATAATCAAGTGCGTTGCTTTGTTTTATAACCTGATAAAAGTCCGAACTCCCGGATGGAAAGCTCTGCTCTGTGTTATCGTAGTGTTTCCGGCCACAAACTAATGTCGGCCCACCATCCGCTGCTTGGTTATCACAGGCAGTGTTTGATTTCATTTTCACAAAGCAGAATAATCAGATTGTGTAAAACTTCTCCCATCGATTAAATTGGCCAAAAATAGCCAACGTTATAATTATACAGGTTGTAAAAGCCTATAATGGCCTGAATACGGCGGTTCCGATTCTTAAGGAAACGATGTGACATTTTTAAAATAGAAAAAGAACATGAACACATGAACTTGACGAGACTCGACTTCAAACTAGTAGCAAATTCAAAACTCCATCAACCACAGGCAGCCCAAGCTAAATTTGTGTGATGTTTTAAATGATTATGATATAAAAAAAAAACATTCGAGTTATGAAAAGCTTATTTCAGTCATTTGTAAAACAATTTTTCGATTTTCTTAGACAAATATTTTCCCATACAAAGTCTTATCAACCCTCATAATCATTTCAAACATCACACAAATGTAGCTTGGGCTGCCTGTGCATCAACTTAAACTTTTCCGGTCTCTCAACATAATACGCTTCAGTGGCTTGACCCTCTGTATTTGTACAAACCATTACTGCAGAGCCTTATGGCTGGCATCCAGTAATGCTAAACAACAGGTACCTTTTCCAATTTAGTTTCACATTCATGTTGATAATTTCTGTTTAAAATTATCTTCATCTCAACTCATATTCTGGAATTTTGTTTGAAAAAAGAGTATATGTTAAAGTAGATACCAAAATTAGCTAGTAACGACACACCAAAAATAACGAGACTCTTAAGATATTGACAATAAACAGGTCAGTAATAGATAATCGTTTGGAGCTGCCATAAGTCGTCGAAAAAGCACACTGAGTGTTATTTTTATTAAATAAGCACAAACAAATTTTGCTACAAGACACATTAAGGAAATGGATTTAAAATTCAAATTGCATTATATATATTATATTTCCTCACAACTTTCCAGTACTACTCAAATCTAATTTAAATAAACGACCTTTTATCATTTTATTTATCTACTATTTGAAACATTTTTATTATTTCTGATTACTACCAGTTTTAAAATATGATACGGCTGTTGATAAGGCTCCATGCAAACTTCATTTTTAGCATTTAAAACGCTTGGAATGAAGTTCATGAAAAGTTTTTGTTCTTGCACGAGTCTCACAATGAATACGTGTGCTCGCAGGTACAGGAGCATCAGTTTTTCTAATTGCCTTTACAAACTGAAAGCCTCTTGAAACCTGACTCGCCACTCCCGGAGATCATAATTTTTAGAAATGCCAAAACGACACAAAGCCAAGATTTTTGTCCCGATCTTGGTCACGCCATGAAATAGCCACAGGGAAAATATGAAAAGTTGAATCAGGTATTTCGTATCAAAGCACAAAACAGTTGGAAGCCGCCCCTGTTTTTCTCTTTCATTGACCAGAGCAGCCAATTTGTCATCTCCTCGCTCGACTACGGCAGACAGCAGCCGATATGCTTGTGGTAATATTTGCAGTGTTGACTCTGAATGCCTGCACAGAGGCGACCCTTGGTGATTATAGAAAAAGACTTTCTTCAATTCCCAATTCAGCAATGGAGATTATAACAAGGATAAACTATCGATTAGGTAAGTAAAACGTCTGTGGAACGGAACTCGGTGTAAATTTTCTTTGAGAGACTTTTTTGCACATGCAAAAAACAAGGCTTTTCCCTTAAGGGTATTCAGATTGTGTTTTTATTATATTTTAGAGTTTCTAATCAGCTTAATCATTTCAATAAGAGGTATCTGTTGTCGAAATATTCAATATTTATTGTGAAACATTTAATTTTATCTTATAGTAAAAAGATCCAAGTTCACCGTCTTTCAGCTCTAGCGATCTTTCATCTTGAACATATTTTTAGATTCATTCAGCCACATGGCTTAAAGTCGCGCGAAAATAATGAGTATAAACTTTTGAGAGATAGATTGTAGCTCGATTTCAGTATATATAGAGGCCATATGTGATCACAGTGATTATACATGCAGTTTTTGTTTTCATGCATTTAATCCTTTTTTCATCATCTTCATATCGACTAAAACAATCTTTAGCAGATAATGTAATGAAAAACTAAAGATGTTTTGATGTGTGTGTTTTTATAAGATAGTAACCCTACTGTCCAAGCTTAAGGATTTGTAATTGGTACGGATAAACTCTGACAGCTGAAACAACACAATCTGCCACGAAATAAACACTACAGTACTCAATTATGCAACAACGTTGCTTTTTGTATATCTTTTCTACAAAAAAACAAAAAACAGAACGTGTCCAGTACCAAAGATTTGGTATTGTTTATTATTATTTTTGTAGAACTGCTATCATTTATTCTATTAAACCGGTGTACTAAAAGGATTTCTATCGCTATTGGCTTGCCATTTTGAAGGGTGACCTTCTAAGCCTAATACAACCGTAACGTGAGTCCTAAATTAACTTTGATAATAATCAATACAAATTTCCAAAGGGTAAAATGAAAAAGTAGCAATCTAAATTTGTAAGGTGAACGAAAACTGTCTTCAATCTTTCAAACAGTGGAGTATGTTATCTCATCAGTCTCTTCAAAAAACTATTGAGTGTCTTGAAATTGAATAAGAACTCTACTTAGAAGCCAAGAAAAGGTTATGTAATACAAAGGACAATTATCCATAAAAACAAAGGTTCCTGTAGCCCATAACTTGTGATGATGGATGAATCAAAAGAAACGTTCATCACCTTTTCATTTTATAAAACAAATATTTTGTTTTGAAAAAGACAAACTCATTTAAAATAATTAAACCTGAAGAATCTTTGTCTTAGAATGGTGACCCGAATACAGAAACAGTTGTTTTACTTTCAGATCAAACTTTCGTATGTAGACAAAATTTGCACTTTGATACGTTGTAAAGAGTTTTAAAACCCTGCAATGATGAGAATTAATTTAAGTCAAATTACTCACACATTCTAAAATCATTTACTGTCAAATTCCTTTTTGCACCCCTGGTTTGACGGCAAACAAAAGAGGTGTGAATCATGTGAATGATTTCTGTTTTAAATTTCAGTGGTTTTGAAACTCATATAATATATATAATTCACCCTATTTTATAAGAACAACTTTATAAGAACAATAAGGCTCAGATTGCCCGAAAGTTAAAAACAATTTAAGAACAAACTCGGGCTGAGGCTGAAAAAAAGTAAAAATGTTTCTAGTTGAAACTTTACTGCATCTTGTAAAATTGTTGGGCACCAAAACAAATTGTCTTTTGCAGCCTGTGGGCGAGGACTGCGAGAGAGGATAAAATACACAGTGGTCAGTAATCTTGGATAAATGTGCAGAGATCTCCTCAAAATACAGACAATGAACATTGTTTTTCATTGCCTTGTCTTTTTGTTTTGATTTCTAATTTTATACCGCTCACATAAATAAGAACAAAATTAAGAAAAAATTGAGGCTGAAGCAGCCAAAAAATTAAGCACAATGAGCCTCTGCAAAATATACTTGGCCCCTTATTAGTTCTTATAAAAAAGGGTGTTATGCACTTCTCCCATCTAAGTACAGTCGATGTGATGTTAAAACAAATTAATAGATAAATGGATGTAGAGGTTCTTAGGGTCAAAGTGTTTGATGAGGAAAAGGTTGGAAATTTTGAGCCAACACAACAAAAAAATCATACAAGATAAATACCAACGAAAAAAGGCATTCATAGAAAGTGTGGACTGGACAAATGACACCATGCTATTCAACAAGGGGAAATGCAAGGTGTTGCAAATAACCAGAAAACGTCAACCCATCACAAGTACCTAC
>JAOBBB020048154.1:0-14635 GCA_025331005.2 Zoanthus gigantus
CTGCACCATCAAATACCAGAACCACGTTTAAAAAACTTAAATATATATGTCATATCAGATACAGTATTTAATATTTATATTTATGTAATGATTAATATAGAGAACAGTTATATTTATGTGTCAGAAGTATTGTTTGTATCTATGTCAGAAGTACTGCAATGACCCGCCTTGTAATTCAGTTTTAAGCTGCAAAAAAGTTGAATAAACAATCATTATTATTATTATTATTATAATGACGTGATTAAATGAAATTTTCTTTTCAGCCGTTTTGAATGTAATCAGTTTTTTACAAATTGACATATTTTAAGAAAACTTTTTTCAGGGGTCGAATTCTCCTTCATTAGTTAAGTTTTAAAAGTATTTTTATTGATCTTTTTCAGACATATTTGAGAGTTTGTGCCAACAGAATGAACAGAAATGGTAACAAGACATTTGTTAAATATTTCATAAGTGGTTGTTATTCAGGGTTTGTACGGGCCCTTTAATTTCCTATTTCAAAGCATTGTTAGTTCACCAATGTTTGCCAACACGTGCTTCGAATGGTTTTAAACTGTGACTAAATGTTATTCTTCTGTTATCAAGCTATTTATCAGATAGTTTTAAGCACTTCTGCAAAATAAACTTTTAGCAGTTGCTCACATCTTATTTTTTCTAGTTGGAAAAATTTTATTGCTCATTTCTTTCCTTGTTTTTTTGCGAGCTTTTGGAAAAGGCTTAAGCTCAGCATATAAGAAATTTGTCACCTTTTTTCCCATTGAAGCAAACTCAGCTTTCCATTCTTTGGAGGTTGGTAAATAACTACCAGCATTTGCTGGGAGCTGACCTGCGATGGATTAGTTTCCCTTGAGGGGAATCAAAGACTCTCATCTGCTTAGCAGCTTCGAAACTGAAGATAAGACTGACTTGAATGAGCCGCTAGACTTTGAAAAGCCGTAAGCTTAGCATATAAGAAGTTTCAACCTTGTTTTTCACCAAAGCTAACTCAGCTTTCCATCCTTCCGGTGTAGGTAAATGAGTCTCGGCATCTGCTGGGAGCTAACCTGTGTTGCAATAGTGTCCCGTCCAGAGGGGGTTAAAGACTCTCGTCTGCTAACACTTTGGAAACTGAATATTAGCATCGGCTCCAACAGCTGTTAGGCTTGGAAAAGGTTTTATTTTATCATAAAATTATATAAAATAGAACTATTTACAATATAAAAATAAATTACTTTATACATGTCAGTTGGAGGAACTTTTCAGAAATTTTGTTGACCCAAGTAAACAGTTGGGTGGGCATGTTTGGCGCAGTTAGTAAGAACTCTGCTTTCCAAACAGAAAGCTCCAGGGTCGAGCTTGGCTCTTCTGAGATTTGAATCTTGGTGTGACTTTCTTTTCCACCTAAGCTTACTCAACTTTCAATCCTTCCGGGGTAGGTAAATGAAAACCAGCGTCTGTTGGAAGCTAACCTGCGATGGATTAGTCATCCAGGGGGGAATCAAAGACTCTCATCTGCTTAACACTACAGAAACCGGAGATAAATGCCGGTTTCATGGGCCACTAGGCTCGTAAAGGGTTTAGCTAGTAAAAAGTTACTCTCTAGTGATAACCGAACTATGTTAATTTCCAGCCCTGTTGAAAGAGTTATAGCTGTTTATCACTGCATGACAAAATTATTGCACAGTACCCACAGTATAATAGTAATAACAAAGATTTTTATCATGCATTTTTTTTATTCAAAATTTTAGGAAGGTCGGGACTCAGTAGAGCAGTAAGATCACGCAGCTCTCAAAGTAAGTTTTATCAATGAAGAAATCGAGTTTGCTTATAGAATTTAGCAGATTATCATGCTTTTTCGCTATCAACTAAACTGGTGAAAAATTTTAATATCACTGCAGCTTAATCTGGGCCAGTAATTCTTAAAGCCCCTGGAGTTTTTAAGGGCATTGGTAGTCCCTCGAAAGTTGTGAAAAAATCTTAGAAAGCTAATTTGAAAAAAAAAAATTCAATAAAAAATGTAATGATTTATGTTTTCTGTTTTTGCGTTATGTTTTGCAAAGCACCCAGACCAAACCAGTCGTCCTGTAAATTTTAATGATTATTGTTAATTAGCAATGATTATTTTAATGAAGTACTTCCGATATCTACACAGGCTCACCAGTCACACGCACACCACTTTCAAGTATTGATGGAGATCAAGGACCTTCTGGTGTCAAGGCAACCGTGTGTCCCGTGTGTGAAGATCCAATCAGTGGTAGTCACGATGAACTAAATGCACATGTTGAATTATGTCTTAGAAAGGTACATGTTTGTGTCAAAAGAAGTTTCTTTTCAAACAAATAAACGTTATTATATGACTGACTAATTTTCCGCGCTCTGATTGGTCATTTCGTGGATCGTATAGAGCCGGACTTCTAAACCTGTTGTGTTTGTTTTTGATTTTGAAAAAAGAATCAAATAAATAAAAAAATTCACTCTATCACAATAATCGTTTTGTTTTTTTCTCATTTAAAAGCATATCGATGTTTAAACAGTTAGTAACAGCTGAAAAGAAAGGACAGACGTCAAACTTCTAAATTTGGTTTGAATTTATTTCCAAACTTTTGATGCTAACAGCATACCTAGCTAGGTACTTAGTAAGTTTCTCTAACTCCTCTTTCAATTCTCATCGCTTCACGCTTAGGCCATAAGAATGGAAAAAAACTCGGGCCTTAAATTTACCTTAAGGTGCTCACACTCGGTTTATAAGAGGTATTTATTCAGATGTGTCACGGTTTTTTGTCACTGGCAAGACTGCTACTTTTAGACTTCAATTTACGAGTTGTCGAGCTCTTTATGTACATCTTTCTGCCAGTGATCGGTATTGTGGTTGGCTTGAAGTCGACTCAGGTGCTTGATGACGACTTTGAGGTTAAATCTAAACGTCAGCGTTTTTTAAGTTACAAATCTGTTAGACATTCGCCGAAGTATTTCTTTTTTGTTTATTCATTTTCCCTGTGGACAATATTTTAAGTTTTAGAAAGTTTCTTTATTATTTAATGGTGCGGTACCATGCTTGTTTTATTTTATTCCTGGAGACTTAGGAAGGGTTTTGATTAATTATTAGAATATTGTGCAGTATATTTAGGGGTTGCCTTTTTTTCATCAATTTCACGAGCGTACAAAACGTACGCTTAGAGGGGGAGATGCGAGGGGTCCATGGTGGATGTACACTTTTTTCAAATTCTCTTAATGAGGACAACATTTTTTCGTTCCTTGAATCCATGGTCAATCTCATTTGGCTTGGGCTAGGCATCAACGATCATGGTGTATAATGACGTCAGCATGTGCAGCTGAAACTTCAGAACCTGCTGACCACGAAGTAGGGAGGAGACGATCATCAAATTCCTAGAGCAAGGAGTACAGTAATTATCCTGGACTTGTATGCGATACTTTTAGCATTTGCAGCATTTTTATGGACTTGCTGTTTATCGGATTCCGAGATGACAATGGGCGCCTGAATTGTAAACTATATGTGCTAGTGTAGTTAATGTTGATCGTGAGAGTTATGAAATCTTTAAGTTCTTTTGATTGCCTAAGCAGAAAAATGGTTATCCACATGGTACAGATGATGAAGAAGGAGGTGGTGATGGTGGCCAGGTGTTTATGGAATATGAATGGGCTGGACAAACCAGAATTAGAGCAACGTCCCATTTAGAAGGAGGATATGCAGGTATAGAAACTTTATACCTCGGTTTTGTGTCTTGTGGAATAATAATATTAGTTATAATATTTCATATAATTGTCTTAACAATTATAGTTGTAGTAGTAATAGTAAACATTAACTATAAGCATTTTTTGGAAACAAAGATGAAAGTCTTTCAAAATGAAGTTAAATTGTTATTGGACTTTTCATATTAACAGAAAGAAGAATTAGCAGAAGAATGAGGTATTGTGGTTCTAGATAAGAAACAGAAGGTGTGCCTGGTAATTGATATTGCCTGCCTTTTAATACAAAAAAGAAAAGAACAAGAAAATGACAGCAAAATACAACGCTAACTTGAAACATGAAGTGCTAAAACATCGGAACAAAGAAGTTGACAAAGTCTTATCCTATCATAATAGGGGTTTCTGGAATGACAATACATTTGAGAAAAAACCTTACAAACTAGACCTGCACGTAGAGGCAGATGTGCTGCAGAAAACACGTCTCCTTGGGACACCACAAATTATCTGGAATGTTCTTGTTACAATATACGGTAACTCTGGTTTCGTAAATGACATCATGCTAAACCATTTTTGATACTATTACATTTTTAGGAGTGGATGCATGTATTTCAACATTATAACATACTGCAGTTCCAAAAAAAAATATTCTCAACAGTAAAAGAAAAAGGTTTCTAACGATCTATAACATCAGTAGCCACTGAAAAAACCTGGCCCGCGTGGTTGACGTAGTTGGTAAAATCTCTGCCTTCCGACCACAAGGTTCCCAGTTTGATCCCCGGCTCTGCTAAGACTTGAGCTGATTTGTGCGACCTTCTTTTCCACCTAAGCTAACTCAGCTTTTCATCCTGGGGTAGGTAAATGAATACCAGCATCTGCTGGGAACTAACCTGCGATGGATTAGTCCCATCCAGGCGGACTCAAAGACTCTCATCCGCTTAAAACTACAGATACTGGAGATAAGTGCCGGCTCCATGTGTCACTGGCCTGTAAAGGATTTAGCTTTAGCTTTAGCAGAGCGACGCCAGAATTTGCAGCTCTAAATATGAGTCAGAATTGTCAGAAAAAAACGATTTTCCAGTGTTTCTTTATTATTTTGGCCTAAAATTGTTAAACATTCAAAATATTGTTTTAAGATATAAAGTAAATTCACTGCCCAAAATATCTCCATTGAAATATGGAAAGCGGGAATATAATTTCCGTTCAGTAGTTTCCTTCTCACAGTAAAGATATGTTACTGTTAAGTCCTAGTGCCTGGGTCTGCTAGTTGTTGTTTTTTTTGTTGGGTCAATCAAAAAGTTAATATAATTTAAATACAATAAATGTAAATTTATATGTAGCCTATTTTCCAAACTCAAGTTCATCAGAATAGTTCAGCTGATCGTCTTCTACCTATGGTATTTTGGTTTGAATCACTTCTAGGCTCTGGTCTTCAAACGGCACACAAACGAAAGAAAGATGATGATGATGATGATGGTGATCTAGACATTGATGGCGATGACTCTAAAGAGTACGGCAAACCTCAGTATCCTGGTGGTGATTTGTTTGTTGAAAAACTAGTGATGGGGACTTAAAGCAACGAGGACGGGAACGCCGACGCCGACGGCTCAGAAAAATCACATTTCTAGTTAGTATTCATTTTCTTTGTGCAGGTTATTAGGGTTTTCTTTTCTCCGCCTTGAATTTTGTGAGCAGAAAACAATGGAAGTTTTAGCGTCCATGCCCTGCAGGCGCTCAGCCCGATACATTCTAACGTGCAGTTATTGTATTTACTATATGTCTTTGCTGTCGCGATCGCCTTCCTCATTGCTTAAAGGGGCTATGTTGTTTTGAATAAATTTTTCGCTAAAATTACTACTGAATGGTTTTACTTATGGACAAAATTTTCCTGATAAACTGTGAGATGAATATCTAATGATTGTTGACGCGGGACCCATAATATGTTTTTTGGGTAAGAAAGCATCAAAACTTAAAAGTGTATCCTAAAATTTTCAACTTTCAAACCATTTCCATCCTTGCCATCCGTAGCAACAAATGACAGGAAACAGAATAAACTTCATAATATAGTCTTAAATATACAAACCTAGACCATTATTTTTGGAATTCAGTTGACCGCAAGACATATTTGGGATTTTAAAAATTGGCCCAACTTTTTCAAGTTTCAATCCATTTCCATCCTTACCATCCTTAGCAACAGATGACAGGAAACAGAATAAACGTCATAATTTAATCTTAAATAACAATCCTAGACCATTATTTTTGGTATTCAGTTGAGGGCGGCACATATTTGGGATTTTTAAAAAATGCTAAAATAGCGGGACGTAGCCCCTTTAAAGTCCCTACTAATGTTTCCAGAAGTCAGTAGAATTAGGAGATAAGAGAAGTTTACTGTAAGTCTGAATAGAGTAAGAAGAGGCTGGTTTATGAGTCAAGGGGATAGAATATTTGACTGGTCTTTGAAAATCACAATCTTATTGTTTGATTGAAACAAAAGATTTTTGATTATATTAACAGGACGAACGATCTAATTATATGTAATCCCTACATGAATGTGTATACATTATACACTTTAATTGGTCCAAAAAAAAAAAAAAAAACGTCTTGGAGAACGTAGTCTGAACGCCAAGAACCCCATATTTGATATTTATTGAAACCAAGACCTAACTGTGACTTACGTATTTTTGTAGATTTCGAATACTTCCCTATCAACATACACGTTCATTCGTTAATGTGCTATCGAGTAAGTAAACCATAAGTTTGAATCCGATAGTTTGTTTCTAATTGTCTACACTTAAGAGTGAAGGGATGAAGTAGAAAAATATTTTGGGATGAGTTCAGTATTTTGAATCAGGGAATATCAGGAGTTGGTGAATGGTCTTGGAAGAGGTTTCGGTTCTAATTCGGGGGGAAAGATTGCGAATTTTGTGTATGTTCTAGGAATCTGTGTGTGATTCTTAACCTTGCAAAAATAGATACAGCGAGGCTGATATCATTCCATGTAGTTCTGATGAACCTGGTGAGGAGCGGGCCAGGCAAGCGCTCAGGGGGGCCGTTCTGAGGTAGGTGACGCCTATTTATCTGTGTCGTGCATTGGCAGAGTTGGTATCTTTCGAAATACATTCATGTATTCAGTGTTGAATGTCTTCTGAAGTAATTTGCCCAGAGAGTCATGAAGTCCTGGAAAAGCAGGAACTTTTGAATTTCTGTAGATTTACGAAGCCATAGCATAGTGTCTTGCTGTATATAGCAAATTAGTTCTTTGTTTACAATGAGTACATTATTAGTTCGTAAAAAATACATCTATTTAGTGTCTTTCTTGCTTTCTGTCATAGTGGGGAGAGTTCACCTGTATCGAGAAATACACCATCAAGAAGTCGATGGTCCGATGAAGAAGAACAAGAAGGTTTATGATTCCATATCTTACAGCTGTTTGCGTTTTTGTTATAATTATGTAAACGCAAAAATGGCCTTCGCTTAAGAAATAAAACATTTTCTCCGTTTCTTCATAGCCTGGTGAAAATCAAGGTGAACGTTTGGGAGAATTTAAGAACAGATCACTGAAAACCTGAGATGCAGTCACCCGCTTAATATACGTTCTACTGTATTCATGAATTCACTATTAACATTTCAGTGAAAAATAGAAAACTTTTACATGATTTTTATAGATATTAGCCATAAATTATATCTTGCAATTGTTATGATTTTTATATTTAAAGATCAATAAATTCTTTAAATAAAATGTTGAAATTCTTTAATTATTTTTTGTATTGATTTACAAGGTCCCTTTCTTGATAACAGCATAAGTCCATGACTACAACTGCACGGAAGTTGGCTTACCGCTATTGGCAAAGAAACAATAGCTTTATGGGATTGCGCGTTTTAACCAATCAAAATATATAATTTTGGGACAGCAATAGCACAAAATATTGACGCATCAGAATAAACTGAATAGAAAGCATTTAGTAAATCGTGATTCTATGTCAAACGCTAAGAAAATGTTTTTAACACCTTAAACTATATACATCATTTGAGAAACCTGTTACGTTAATTCCTTGTCCAGTCATGGTTCGCGTATATAACTATTGTAGTTAACGAATCGCGTCTTCAAACTAATCTTTGTAGTTGGAACAGTTTCAAAAGTGTACCAAGGTTGAGTGAGAAAGCACCCCTTACTCGAAATACTTTTATAAATGTAATTTTTAAAAAATGCAGTCTGTTTTCATCTGAGAAATAGTAACAAACGTGCCAAGTGTGACCAGATGAAATTTTCTTTTTATTGTAGGTAATGGTGGCGAAGGTGGAGAAACTTCAAAGAGAAAAAGGTCAGGGAAACAAGTAGTTCCTTTGTCACAAACATTACCATTATCGCCACCTTTATCGTCATCCAGGGTTTGTAAGGCCTAGGAAAACAAACTAGTCCTTGAAGAAATATTCTTCTAGTTTCTAAATGTTCATCGTATTTACTTGAAAAAGTCTTTGAATTTGTACAAAAGCGTCTTGAAGCTTTGAAAACCATCCTTGAACCTTTCGTTGTTGTCAAATTCTGTATGGTATTTTTGGCAATTATGTCCTTTTGTGATTCATGGATTCACAAGGTGCACTACATGTACCTCGGTTATGTTTATCCAGCTTGGAAGTCAATTTTCTGAAAACCGTCCAACGCATGCCAGCATGTAAAACGGACGTAAAACCGTATATGATGATGATGATGATGATGATGATCGTGAGGTAAAAGGTAGTCCATGAAGAAATTATGTTGTTTATCGTGATGTAAGAGGTAGTCCATGAAGAAATTATGTTGTTTATCGTGATGTAAAAGGGTGTCCATTAGAAAGTGTTGACTGTCGTTTAATAGTCGTTAGTTTGTGTTTGCAAACTGTTTTTACAGTAAGAGTCATATGGTCAAAAGCAGCACCGACATTATGACCATTATCATCAGTCGATTTCGATTTCTTTCCATGGGAAGTCGCCCGCCGATAAAAATAATACACCAGCCAATTAGAACCCCCACCTCTCCCCGGGCCAGGGTAGGGATTAAGCATAGACTGATGTCAAATGTGAGCAAAACCCCTACCCTGTAGGGCATTTCCCCCAGGTTCTGGGGACCATAGCAAAGTTTTCTTTTTTTAGAACTCTCCTCTAGGTTCTTCACTAGATTTATTTTGTAGAATTCGTTTTTACATTTTGTCTTAGAATTGTTTGAGACTCCAGACAGAAAGAATTCAAGACTTATTTGTTCCATTGATTTGAAAGAAAAATAACAAATAAACCGGCCTGTTTAAATGTTTAATAGAAAGACAAGCTCAAGAGTGTGTTCCTTCGAGCTTGTCTTTTAATTGAGTTTATCAAAATATGAAGCTTACCAGTCAAGTATCTAACTTAAAATTTTTGTTCAGATAACTGATTCGCTGTTCAGCTGGTAGTTACAGTATGACATTTACATTGTATTTGTTCATTCGCTTCTTAATCAGTTCCAGTCAGTTAGCCCCGACATGTCTAGTTAGAGGTTTAGTATTTGTCAATGACCCTACCCTTGGGCGTCAACTCCCCCCACTATCCCTCACCCTTGTAGTGGAAGGTGGGGGTTTCATTTGATAAGTGCATAATGGTCTAGTCCGTTTTTACAACATACTGTAACGTTTGTGTCATTCTGTATGCGTTTCAGAGACATGCAAGCTGAGAGCAGCGACCCCAGTCTCGTCCTCATGTCGTTAAAGGGCCGATTAAAAGAGCTGGTTAGTGGAAAACACTTCTGCATTTGACGAATTAATTTTATAGGGTAATCATTTTTATAAACAAATCTGGATAGTACGTGCGTTTTGATTGGTCTACAAGTATGTTTCAAGCGCTATGAAGCATGATAATGATGTGAGCAAAGTGATAGTGTCGCGTTCTCGGCTGACGCACGTTTGATGTTGTGTGTCCGAAAACGCCAGTTCAACCACTGCACAAACGCATACTCAAATAAAAAAGGTGAAAATAAAACAAACTTACGTCTGATTGTTCTCCAATTCTGAAACTGATTTACTACTCCCAAGATAACAATTCAATTCAAAACTAACTTTCTCCTTTTTCTTTACGAGTGATAACTGACTAAATCGTTTCGCAATCATGTGGCTGTCACTAAACTAAACAAAAGAGTTAATATTTAAAAATATTGTCCTGGCGCACCAGGAGTGCGAGTTCATGTTGAGTTCATAACAGTGGCCATCCTGAAACACTGACTGCAGAAGTAATATGAAAATATGTCTACAACAAGGACAAGTCCTAATGCCGGTTCTTTGTAGAGCATAGAATCACTTCGAGAAGTATTTTGAAAATAGTAAATCATCCACACCCTTGTATAAAGTATGCAAGCACTCGGAATGACACTTTAGAGGCTCCTTAGTTTTATTTCCTCTTCTTGGGTATAAGGACGGTATATCGTAACGTTGATATGTTCAGCCATTTCACCCATAATCCATTTTAAAGTCGACTTATTAGCAGAAGGCATTAAAGAACCTGCTGGCAATAATCAAAAATAATTACACAGTTACGGTGTTGCGGTCTGGTTGTTATACTAAAAGAATTTCTTGATCTCTTAAAAGCAGTTATGTCACATTTAGAGGAGTATCGTTAAGCTTTAACTAATTCTGCAAACAATTATATCAGAGAGTTTACAGCTAATTCCTTTAAGAGCCAAGCTGGCCCATGGAGGCGGAGCTTATCTCCGGTTTCTGTAGTGTTAAGCTGATGATTGTATTTGGCTTTTCCTTAAGGGACACTAATCCATCGCAAAGTAGCTCCAAGCAGACACTGGTATTCATTTACCTACCCCGGAAGGATGGAAAGCTGAGTTAGCTTAGGCAGAAAAGAACGTCACACAACAATTCAAATCTCGGCAGAGCAGGGATGGAACTGGGGACCTTGTGGTCGGAACGCAGAAAATGTTGTCATGGAACTACGCCAACCATGCCCGCCCAGTACGAGAGTTTATACCATGGGGTAAAATAATGACGTCAGAAAGCACTCTAGCTACGCGGTTATATATATGCAGCTAAATTCAACGTAACCAATCTTTCCCATGAAACATATATAGGATAAGGAAGTCCTATATATGCTGTCCCTTCTGTTGTGCTTTGTTGTCGACCGAGTTTAAATACGCAGTCCGATTCCATTCGCGCCAATCATTTTACTAACTAACTTCACATTACTTTAGTGTGTATTTTAGCTCTAAGGAATACATTAATTGAACAATGAATTATTATCTTTCCTTATATATATCTGGCCCGTTAACAAGAAAGGGGTCTCTTGGTGCTGCCCCCTAATACTTAAAACTATATTCTATGTTTTTATCGCATTATTGCTGCTGGCTTCCACCGACCTCTTTTCTTGTTAATGGGCTACATATAGTTATTATATTTAAAAAAATAGTAGATTAGATATTTATATTTTCCTGATGTTTGACCATGTCTAAATAATAAAGATTCATTGATTAATAGATTGATTGAAATGTTGGGAAGGGGTCCAACGAACCCCTCCCCCCCCTCCCCTTTGAGGCTAAATATTTGGCTAAAAAGCTTGAGGCTTGATCGGTTAATCTTTCCAACGGTATTAATTAAGCGATTCATATATTTACTGTATTTCCTAAAATCTTCACCTTCAAAACAAGCTCATTTGGCAAATCAAGATCACCTAAATCCTTCATTGAAACTAAAAAAAAAACTAATATAAAAACAAGCATAATCTCCAGTCAAAAAAAATATAGCAAGCAAAATTCAAAATCGAAATTGCAGATCGGGGCGGCAGCTCGTACAGCCGTGTGTTGTCGGAGGACAAGCTCCTGGAAGATAAACAACAATTCGATCGCATCTGAACTTGAGATAGCAATAACTATTCCTTCGAGGGTGTGATCATTGCAACGATTCATAAAAAACTTTCATTTCAACGAAACTAGCACATATAATTCAAACGGAAACGAATGAAAAATTTCGAATCAGCTCAATAAGCAACTTTCAGTCTTCTGCTCATCGACTGGCGAAAATTGTATTTCTGAAATCTCTTGTATAGCTTAATTATGTAAACGAGCATCATTTCTACAGTTTAGAGCCACCAAATAGTTTGATTCATTTTTCCAGTAAAGCAAAACATAAGAGTTTGTGAAACCCCGGGATATTTAGTAAATAGACAAGTTTCTCGACGTTCTTGTAATAGCATCAAATAAAAATGAGTAAATTTTATTAAAAAACTAACACTAAAGCAGATATTGCACAACAACCAAAATTGTTATGGAACTTCAAACGAGAAATTTTAATAACTCTCAGAACTCTCATTGTACAAAAGATTTAGATCACCCAAATCCTTCATTGAAACTAAAAAAAAAAGAAACTAATGTAAAAACAAGTGTAATCTCCAGTCAAGAAAGCAGAGCCAGCGCAATTGAGAAGCAAATTTCGCGATCGGGACGGTAGCTCGTATAACCTTGCGTTCTCGCGGTACAAATTCCAAGGAGAATAAAACTCAATTTCATGTTAAATTGAGTTAACAATAGCCGTCTAGTATAAGAGCCTAACTATTGAAGGGATTCAAATTTCAAAATATCTCGATTTCAGCTTAATTTGAGTTAACATCCATTTTTTCGACAGCTCATTTGCAAAAAATAATTGATCAATTTCAGAATAACTTGAGTAAGTAACAATAGGCATTCTTCAAAAGCACAATCATAAAACGAATCGATTTTATTAAGTATTTCTCTATCAGCAGCTCACAGCACGATTCGTTGAGGATTATTGAGTTAATGAGAGCGTTTGTTTTAGTGCTTGTAGAACTTTTTGTCGTCGTCGTTTTTTAGTGTTGCTCGTTGGCACTAAGCGATAGCTGCTCCTAGTTATATAGGATATGTTTCCGATATAAGACATGTCAATAACCTATAATTTTCCACCAATCAAATAGGCTGTGTACATATTATTCAATAGTGGTGTTGAGACATTTTGCTTTTGAAGAAGTTAAACAGCAATGGTGTTATGTTTCATGAATTCTAGTTTTGTAGTATCCCAATGACGTAAAAAATGGCAAGAACTAATAAACACAACTTGATTCCTCTGGTGTTAACCACGTGCTATTTATTTTTATACTGCTGCGCTTGTGAGGATATTCACAGGGAGCCCAATATATGACAACCTTGCGGTTTAAAACTCATTTTGTAACTTTCTCGATAAACGATGATTTTTCATCATTGAATGATTTTGCTTTGCTTTAAAAAAACAAGCAACTCCATAACATGAACGGTGTATATATACTACTGATTTGGCGGGACACAGGTCTTACAAATCTCACGTGCACCAAGAACAAGAAATATACTCACTTTAACAGTGAACTGTTAAAGTACTTTAACTGCACGATCGTGTCGTCAGGCGGGCATATTAAAATTTGAAATTAACTGGCTAAATGTACTTGTTTTTACGGTGAATATGTAAATTAAACTAAATTTTACTTAAGTCTTAATTCGCCCACTTGCCGTTTTTCTTATTTATGTAATTATAGTTGGCCTTTATCTATTAACGGTTTGTTGCAAAAACAAAGAATGAACGCTTAATTTGAAAATTATATAAACAAAAGAAAAGTCTATTTTCAATTAAAACCAAATGGAAATTGAGTGACACAACTACAACAACAGGATTGTTAAAAACATGCAGATCTTTAACAAGTAGCGTGAGTGAGCTTACCTTCATTCGCTTTAAACTCTTTTTGATATGGTTCATCTAGCTCTACCCTTTCAATCCACACTATAAATATTGATTTATGAGCACAAAAACTTCAAATGAAAAGAAAGGAAAATTTCCAATCGGCTCAATAAACTTCCTTCCGTCTTCTGCTCGTCAAATGGTGAAAGCTGAATTTTTGAAATATCTTGTATATCTTAATTATGTAACCAAGCAACATTTCAACAATTTAGACGCATCAAAAACTTTGATTAATCTCTTCAGTATACTAAAACATAAGTATATTTAGTAAATCAGAAAGTTTCGCGGCGTTCTTGAAGCAGCATGAAGTAAAAATGACTAAAATTTACAGAAGTGTTCACAAAGCTTTTGAATCTACTCGCTTTGTTCAGCACATTAGTACACGGGTGTACATTCCTTTTGAATCTAGCAGTTCATGAAAATGCGGGAAACTGAATTCTTTTTTTAGTGAATTGAATAGAGGAGAATCTAGCTCATTGTGTAAAATTATTGAAATTAGCATATCGAGGCCATATAAAACAAAATTCCCGGCAAGACAACACTGGCGCATTACCATACAGGTTTCCACCGTTTTACAGAAATCGGTCAGAATTTTCATAATAAAAAAATTAATGTGTATATATTTTTGATAAAAGTAGACTGCGAGTTGAATCTCGAAAATAGTTTTGGCAAATATATTGTCTGGCTGACTCAAAAAGTTAAAATTAAAAAGATTTCCCGAATAGCTACTAGGAGCTCGCGCCTTTGGCGCTTGTTTTGCAGTAAATCGGTTTACATTTTTCCTAGATCCGCGCCTGCAACAAATGAACAATAACAGCTATATATTACAATAGTTACAAAATAAATTTATAAAATTTGAAATTTGCCTCTCAATACATAACATGCATATTAAATTAAATAAATAAAATTGAGTAACAAACTGCAGTTTGAACACAGTAAGTGGTTAATGCAAACTTTGGCCTATTGAAAATAAGTTTATGCCGCCTAAAAGTTAGTAAAAAAGTACAACATCCAATCCTCCTTACAGAATGATCGTATGCAGCCTTTTGTCAAAAAGGAATATTTCATATATATATATGCGGATGTGGCAAGATAAAATTTCATCATTTAATACATATATGATTAGTTTAAGCAGTATTTAAAATTTTAAAAATACATACCCAGACTTCCAATGCCTTATACAAGGATACTAATTGCATCGAAAGGACAGAAACAAGGGAAGGAGTGGTGTT
>JAOBBB020048225.1:0-14635 GCA_025331005.2 Zoanthus gigantus
AGAAGAAGAAGAAGAAGAAGAAGAAGAAGAAGAAGAAGAAGAAGAAGAAGAAGAAGAAGAAGAAGAAGAAGAAGATTATTGAAATCAACTGTCAACATTTTAAAATAATAACTTAAAAAAACGTTTAGTTTTCCCTCAGGTTACTACAAGTCTTTCCCAAAAACACCCAGATGATGTTAATGGGATCGCTATTATTCATCACGGAAGATTATCCAGAGCAAAACGGCTTCAGATTGAATGCTACTGTTGTACAAATGAAGATTACATTGACCATAGCGCTATGAATCTATATATAACAACTTGTTAGTTCCTTAGATAGCACTTTTATAAAACTGTCTCGCTCATTGATTTTGAAAGAGCTAGAACAATATAGAAATACTCGAATAAATGCAACAACGTTTTTAAAAGACATTGCATTTATTCGAGTAATATCTTTTTTGCTACTCATCAAGACCTTTTGGAAATATAGAAATGATTTTAAAGGCTAAAATCCAACATCATATAAATAAATTGAATCTTATGGATGTCTTGATACTACAAAGAAATTCGAATAATAACTTTACTTCTCTCACAGATCTTCCAGCTATGCAACTTAAGTCTATGGCATCTTTCTTATTAGTACGCGTGAGGGAGCTCAGATCTTACACAACAGACCGCAGGAAGAAAGCCGAAGATCCCGGATGAACTTCTCGTCGGAGTGTTTAGACAAGAGCCAAGTTTCAACCAACGTACAAGGCCCGTTTTATAAGAATATTGAATTTCAGGTTTATAATCTGGCATTTTTTTATTTTTCTGCCGAGTTTAGGCGGAAAATACTTCCTGTGTAAGAAGTAGTCACTATGCCGGCTCAGGCAGGCAGCCAATAACGGCGGCTGATATGATCCATTAAACTTCTTGCTTCTTTTCAGTTCACTTTTAAAGATATGTTTTCATGGTCCTTATTCAAAAACATATAATTTAACACTATGCCTGCCCAAAATTATATGTTTTATTTTAAAATTAATCTAACGTGGGATTTCGGTTCAGTTTGTTAATTTCAGATTTGAAACTCTTGAAAAGATATTACAAAATATAAAAATCTTATTTTCTCACGATAATATAAAGCCACTGTCTAATAACAACAAGCTATGCACTTTAAAATCATTAGGAAAACGTTTTTTTAAGACACTTGGCAAATTGTAAACGCGGTAATTGCAACTGATCGAGAAATGATTTATTTACGAACAAAATTCAGTTGACGTATTTTGACTGCAAGTTACATGCACCGAATCAAAAGTAGCCATTGTTCCATTTCAGAAATTTTGTACTTTATTCAATTACCTAGGTTTAACGTTTGATTACATTTTAATCTAATCTTACCGTTTACCGATGTCGGGAGGGTGGCAGTTGGACGCAAGACAACCAGCTCTAAGCTTTCTCACAATGGTTTGGTTATTAACCTTGAAAGATTTCCTCCAAATCGTAGTGTCAGGTGCTGCAAAACCAAAGTTTTCGAGTAGCTTTTTAGTTCCATTCACTGCTTGATCACTTTTGTGTTTTTCATCATACAAAACCATTGTAGAATTGGTTGAACGATTATCAAACTTGGACTCTTGAACAAAGCTTCCTGTGTTCTTTCTAGAAGGCAACTTTCTTGTGGGAGTTGAAGATACGTTGGCGATCAAACACAGCATAAGGAGAGAAAACATGGCTGTAAAATTCTATCAGTTGGCTAGGAACCTGCCTTTCTGAGAAAACATTCCTCAGTTAGAAAGTTAAGCATTTGTACAGGACTGATTACTTTAATTTGTAAGCATTTCAGCTTTTTCAAACTTAAACTATACAGTATACGTTAAACTTCAGGTCGCGAAATTGTTGAAACAAACGTACAAAAATAATTGATGAGAGCCCGAGATTTCAAGCCTGTTTTGCAAATAACGAACTTTGGACTTGTCGCTTTGTTAACCAGTAACATTTAATAGTTGGTTGTTGTCTGAGTTCCATATCGCAAAACGACACTCATTTCAGTTCAGTTTTACTTACTTTCAATATGGTTTTTGGTATCACATACAAGATAACCAAGTGGTTGAGATTATATATAATTCATGTCAATTAAATGTAATATATGTAATTTCAACAAAATCAAAGGTACAACTTGGAACCGGCGTTTCATTCTTCTTACGGCCACTACTTGAGTAAAGTCGCAGTAATTGATATTGCAGCAAGTCCCTGGTTATGAAGATTTTTTGAGCAATTAAATAAATAGCTAGTAAGCAAGTACTAACAGAAAATTGAGAGCTCTCTGCACCTATCATTGTTAGTGTAAAGACTGAAGGGTAACCGACAGAAAAACCTGAATTCCCTGTGAAGAACGTTGACAAGAAAAATCTGAAAAAGCTACAGCTGGCACTGCGTTCCCCAGAAGTCAGCAGCAACATCGCTTCTTTATCTTATAATTTAAAAAGTACTCACTTCTTATCACCAGAAACGATAAGATGGACGAAGATGCTTAAGCTTCTGTTTCAGATAATTGACTGGCTGTCGTCTTTTTAGGTCATCTATTAACAACGCGGGCTCCTGTAAACAAATAGGCCTGCGTGATGTACTTTCTGAAATGCATTGTGAAAGCGCAATGCTTGTTGGGTGTGGCTATAGTGATACAAGTCAAGTTTAGATGGTATAAACGTGGTAGTAGCTAAATTGAAGAATCTACTGAAACGGGCACTATGGCCAAGTGAAATGCGGTTTGGAAAACAATATGAATTTTTTTGCTTTAAAAGTTTTTTTCCTTTGTTACACTTCAAAAATGGCCGGTTCCGCATGCATGTAACGGCGGTGACATTAAAATATAATGGTTTATAAAAGATGTTTCCGCTGTCTTAATTCTGTTAAAATATAAACAATTGAGAGAAATGATGAAAACAAGTACATCAAAAATGCTGTAAATTAACAACAGAGAAACAAATAAAAGTCGAGGTTACAGTTAACAATTTTAGCTTGAAAATGCTTATTTGAGTGAAGATGATTTCTTTATAGCTTCATACAGGGTCTTTTTTGTGACCCATTTACTTTGGGAACAATTCGAGACAGCTAAACACACATTAACAAACAATTAAATCTTGTTAAAAAGTTGTTTGCTTTAAAAAATGTGTACAATGTACTATTCCGCGTTTTAAAAGCTCTTGAAATATCTGGAAAATTTCCGACACATTGTCAATGTTGGGCTTGTTGTAACCTGTTTACATTGCTTCCATCAGCAGGTTTATTGCAGGCTGCACGTACAACTCCACAACTCAAAAACTAGGGGAAAATTTTCTTTTAACGCAAATAAAATTCTCCTTTATTTGGAGTAAGTAAACAAATAAAGAAGATTTGAAACGGCAATTCGTGCTTAAATTAAATGCAAAATTATAAAAATGCAAAATAGCTGACAACAACATGTTTTCAATAAATTAACTATTTTTTCTTTTGTCTCACGACAAGTCACTTTCAGATAATTGACTGGCTGTCGTCTTTTTAGGTCATCTATTAACAACGCGCGCTCCTGTAAACAAATAGGCCTGTGTGATGTACTTTCTGAAATGCATTGTGAAAGCGCAATACATTGTGAAAGCGCAATGCTTGTCGTGAGACAAAAGAAAAAATAGTTAATTTATTAACCGACAGCCACGATGAATAAAAATCTATTTCAACATGTTTTCATTTATTCTTTTTAATTTCTGCCGCTGTTTTTTTTTCTGAGCTTTTTTGCTAATAAGCACATTGCAGGTCAACATGAACCACTTACGTCTAGCATGGATTTCTTCCGGTTTCAGGTGAAAAACAAACAAAGCTTGCGTAGGTCTATGAGGGTGTAAAAGGCAAAAGTCCGATTTCGTGACTGCTGCGAGATAATTAGTTTATACCGACAGTAAGTGACGATACGTGCAAGAGGGCAAAAAAATTATGGCTGGCTGGTAGACAACAAAGACACCCATACCTTAAATTAAAGCTATCATTTATAGGTCAAGCTAAGTGATAAATTCTTTAAAGTAATGCCTACTCTGTCGAGCTTTCGCTAAACTCTCGTTTAACTGACAAGACCTAGCAACTGAAGCGATAATTACCCTGTTTTGTATAGATTAAAAATGTTAGCCAAGGGGGGATTGGACAACGGGGGCAATAGCCCTCCCCCCCTACCCCACTTTGTTCTTCGACTTTAATTAGTTTTCTAAGTTTGAAGAATGAGCATCTAATGTAAAAGTATTACTCAGTTGACATTAATGGAAAAGATAATATATGGATAAAAAAGAAGTTAAAAATTGCGTATGATCAGTAACTGTGGTAATCTCTACATATTTGCAAATTGCTTTACGTCAATCTTTCAATTAGTGCTACTGCAGAGAAATCATGTTCTGCGTCTAGACGGTTAATTTGAACACACGACTTCGGTCAGCGATGATTCAATAATGTTTTAACAGTCGTACCATACTTAATGTACGTAACGACAGAACTGATCAACTAAATCTCGTTGACGTCGCCAATGATTTGTATAGAACGAAATGATAACAGTAAACGACATTTTGGCAGGTTTTCCGGTTTGATGATAAAATAATTTAATATAATGAACTATAATTTCCATCTGGTTGTTAATGTTTATTAAATTGATAAGAGTTGTAAATGTTGTTTTTTCTTTATAGAAACTGATGCACACTCTTTTTATGTTACGTAACACTATGCTGAAGAATGCCATAAAAAATCTTAGCACTCCACCTCAAAAATTTGCCCCAAGCTCTCAACAACGCTTCGCGACCCCCGAGGCCTGTTGTTGAGTTACATTGCCCAGTTGTTACTTCCCGTTCTGGAACCTTAATTGCTACTCTACTGAAAAAGTAAAATAAAACTCGACTTGACTGTTCAAAAACACTCGCTAATACTAGAAAAGTGGTAAAGTACTTATATACTCTTTGGGGTAAGCAAAAGGTCCATAATTTAAGCATATTGCAATTGAAGTTTTTCAAATTCCACAGATTCAACGGAGTCATTTTAATGGATAGACCTAATCTTGCCGATGAAAAGTGTTTTAAACTAAAATTTTAATCCCCTGCCCTTCGCAGATGGGGATTTGAAAATTGAAATGCTTCAGTATAGTACTTATTTATAGACGCAAACATTATAAACTTTTTATTCCTCTCAAACTACTTAATGAATGCAATCACGTAAAACGTGATTCTGTAAGTCGACTGCTTGTGAAAGACTCTAAAACCGTTGAACCATTCGGAATCAGAACAGACGTATAAATGAACAATAAACCGTTTATTTTCCGTTATTATTTTTAAATTAATTTTTTTTATCTAATCTTCATTTGTCTTCCTTAATACTATATCCCGATTTGTTTGTACACAATCTCCGTCCGTTATTATTTAAAAAATAAAACTCAACGTAACTTGTCCTGTTTTAAACAGTGTTTAACCGGATGAAGACTTGAAGTGACCAGTTGATTGAAATATTGGTACATACATTTCAACATTTCTTTTTCACGTCGTAAGATCACTTGTATATCATGTCGCTTTTACAAATATAAGTAACTTTTTATACTATTTACGACTGATCACGATCTTCGGATCCAATGTTGGCAAGAGTTTTGATCGTACACGTTCTGCACTGGTTTTAAACCGACTTTATATATTTGAATTACATTTGACGTTTACAAAAGCCCATAACGGGCTCCCGGAGTAAACATTACATAACCCACACATAAACTGATCTGTAAGCAAATTAAACAGTCACCTGTTTTTGAAGTTCCTAATAGTTTAAATTGATCAATGAAATTGTTGTTGTAGTCAAAGCGTAGACAAAAGTGTTATTTAGAAAAGTTCAAGAGGCAGTTGTTTGGAGAGCCGGTGAACAACAAGTTGTTATGAAAAGGGCAGCTAGGTGACTTGAAACGTCAGCTTCTGTCACTACTTCCTGTGAGTAACTGAAAATTTCAAATTAACGTTTTTTTTTTTGTTTAAACGTCGAGGCTCGTATTCGCCTACGCAGTTCAAATATTTTGCTGACTCGCCTCACGTACGTATACCAGCAGGTTTTTTCAAAAACAGGAAGTAACCGTGATTAAACAGTGTGTTCGAGGGGCTTGCATGATTAGGGTCATTCAAGAACGGACAGATGATGTCATTTTTACTCTTTTCCTTCGGTCATCTCAATTTTATAAGAACTAGTACACAAACAGCGGTGACAAACATTAGAAATAAACGAAAGATTTTAAAGCCCAGGTTAATGGTTACCACTATATGTCGGCGCTTGCGGACCATGTTAAATCAACTGGTCACAGTTTAAGTGGGATCATTTTGAAATCTTGGCAAGAGGACGATCTGACTCTCACTGTAGAATAAAAGAGACACTATTGATCAAAGATTTAAAGCCGTCTTTAAATGAATATGTTAGCAGCAAAAAGCTTTGTCTTTATTAATTTTGTATTTTATTTCCGTTTTGTCACCTTTTTTTGTTATTTAAAAGTTAATAAGTTAGTGTTCCTGTATGTTTTTAAAATCAAATTTTGTACTATTAACCGCCACTTCTGATAATGTATGTAGACTGAGCTGACGAACGGGTAAGTAAAAGATAATTTTAAATTATGCGCTTATTTCTAATGTTTGTCACCGCTGTTTGTCTACTATTTCTTATAGAACAGATGATTGTGAATGAGTTTGTGGAAGCTTGTCATTCTCGTATTCAGGCTCATTTGGGTTTGAAATGAGCCTCTATACGAGATTGCAAGCTTGTATGAAATTCTAGCACGTTTTCATATTGTAAAAAAAAACCGGTAATCATAGACATAATCACTCGCTATTATTGAAGAGGTCATGAACTCAAACAAAGCATCTGTGAAAGTCCAACACGTGTCAGTCTCAGCACATAACTTGGAACCAGTTCCTGACCGAGACTTGCCTCTGCGAAATTGTTATGTGGGGCGGCCATTGTGGCGTCCTTGCATGTCCATAAGTGTCACAGAAAAACTTTTACCCTGGTAACTTTAACAGGACGACTTTACCAGAGTACGGCAACTTCCAGTTGAAGATCTCACGGCAACATTTCAAAAGTTCAGAACCACACTACCAGGGACGGCAACGTTCAATTGAATATCTCACAGCAACTTTTAAAATTCAACGGCAACATTTTTAGTCCACGATAACATTTAAGTTCACGGCAACTTTTAAAATTCACGGCGAAAGTCATGACCTAAAATTAAATAGGTTAATTTAGTACCCAGACCGTTATAAATAAAATTTTCATAATGGCGGAGAATATCGAGGAAGAGGAGAATTGCGAAGAAACATACTTGGAAGACATTATTCGTTATTATTTTCAAAGGGGATTTCAACATAAAGATATTATACTATATGTTATATTATATTACACTATATACGGAAAATATCTGATGTAAATCATATTAGCTTAAGAAGCCGTTAAAACGAAGAATAAAAAAATTCCGATTATGACCTCTGTTAAACGTGATGGAGTTCGCCCGTCATTAAACGGTCCTGGGTGCTGCAAAGGAGTAACCGCTGAATATCGCATGCTCTTCAAATGAAGGGAAAACTGTTTCAAAGTCTCGACTCTTTTTATTGCAAACATATTTCGGCAGAAATCACTGGCATCGTCAGTAGTGCAACTGTTTACAGATTAGTATAAGTAAGTAAATATGTATGATTGAGCAAATCAGCATACAGAAAACAAAAAAAGCTAAAAATTGTATTATAAAGAAAGCTTAAGATTGATATTCTTTACTTGGCTATTTAAACTGGGATTTTACGCTTGATATGAAGGGCCTCTTTAATTCTTAGCGCAAATTTTGTCGCGGCGGTATCCAAACTTGAAAGCAATGCTTTGAGAAAAGTTTAGAACATGCTTCGTTTCGCTCTAGATGTTAATGAATATGTTAGGCTCTATCCGTTACGAGGTGTTCATTGACGTTCGCTGTTCAGATATCTGTTTGCCCTGGAAAGATGGAGGACAGAAAGGGGGGAGGGGTGTATGAGCCTAGCAACATTTTGGGGCTGGGATACTCGTCGTGCCTCTAAAGGGTGAAAATTCAATGATTTGGTACCGGTTAGGGTGCCAGAGACAAAATTTTGACTTTTTCATACAGTGTGTTACTTTTTAGGGCTTCCTCAGTATCTCTTAGGGTTTGAAATTGACCTGTACCATGCCTTTCGGGTTCCATGGAAATTCCTCACCCCAACTGAAAAGTTGCGAGTCTTCCCCGGGTTAGTTTACCTATTTTCCAAGGAAGATCTGTCTACCGGCAATAGAATATTGCTAGGTGGCTTTAAAGCTGTCATTCTATTTACACAGAGCAAGTATCGTTGTATGATTGGCTCTGCTAAGCCGTGTTGCGCCCGTGCACTCTTTCCAACTCGCTTGCTAAGCCTCTGTTCTTTCTAACTGCTCTACGCCTGCTGACCTCTCAACTGTACAGCGGCTGCTCACTTTTAACTGCACTGTGTCTTTGCATGTTACGTCTTAGCTCTAGATCTCAAAAAATTAAAATCAAAATTCAATTTTGAATCCTATCAACTGTATTATTTGATATGTTTTAGGAAACTATGATTAAAGTTATATTCAAATATTATTTTCTCCCAGATGTAGAACACTGACTATGTCACACAACACTGAGTCACATTTTTTAAAAGCGATAAAACCAATGTATTTGCAACAGATTTATAATTTTGGTTAGTATATGCTTAAAAGCGTCATTTACATAGTGAAGTATATGAGATTTTTCAATACTATGTTTGAATTTACGCTCTGAAATTGTGGCATCCATGTTGGATTATGAAATGCCATAGTAGACAAAATGGTCGAGATTATTTTGTTGGAGCTGAGAATTTCATTTTAGACTATTGATTTAGAGTCAATTTTTTTTTCGAGTCGAAATTTTTTCTTTAATAGTCGAGAAGTTTTTGCTCGAGTCCAGAACTTTTTTCTCGAGTTGAGAATTTTTTTTCGAGTCGAGAATTCATTTCCTCGAATCAAGAAATTTTTTTCACTTGAGCTGAAAAGGTTTTTGCGTTAGGATTTCTTTTTCGATTTGAGAACTTTTTACTCGAGTTGGGATGTTTTTTGGGTCGTGAACTTTTTATTTGATTCGAGAAGTTTCTGTTACGAGGTTTTGGCTTAGTTACGATGTACGTATATTTCCCATCTCATGCAACATGACTGCTGCTGTTCTTTTAATTGTTTCATATGAGTTTGCGCTTATTCAACGGGTAATCCTGAAGAACTGGAGAGTTTCCTGTTGTCGCTGTTACATTGTATTTCCAGTATTGAAGAAAACGATTCTCCTGGAAAATAAAAAAATTGGGAATACTTAAATATCAGGTTGGAAGGCCACATTCAAATTGTCGCTGCATTTTCGTTGCTTATCTCCAATATTCACGGCTTTTTGAAAATGAAAGCGTTGATGGAAAGTCTTCTGCAAAACCTACAGGGACAGTTGTACAACATAAAGGAAAGGATAACCATTTCTTGCAAAGAAACTTAACAAACGTCGTATACCTGCATAAGAAAGAAGTTTTGGGGGACGAACGAAATACTTTATAACAGCAGAGAAAATTGACTTACTTCAGGGTACAGGAATACAGTGGGCAGCTATCGCCAAGTGTTTGGGGTTCAGTGCCAGAATTCTGTCCAGAAGAAGGGCAGAGTATAACATCCCTGACTACACTGAGCTTACAGAGGAAGAACTAGAATGGAATATAAAAATAAGCTGGCATATTTTGCGACTGACACCCTTTTCTGGTAAAATTTATGTACGAGAAGCTTTAAGAGCATGTGGTATTTATATAGAGCGGTGAAAAATCCGGGAATCTTTGCAAAGAACGGATCCAGTAAATCGTGCTCTCAGGTGTAGATATGCTATCCAAAGACGAATCTACAATTCGGTTAGAAAACCCAATTATTTGTGGTACATGGATTCAAATTATAAACTTATCCATTGGAGGTTTGTTTTACAAGGTTGCATAGATGGTTATAGCAGAGCTATAATTTAACTTAAGTGCTGCACAACAACTGTGGCACATTGAGGTTCGGGCTTCCATCTCGCGTCAGAGAGGATAAGGGTATAGAAAATGTAGACATTGCTAGATTCACGAATGACAATAAGGGGCTTAATAGCGGAAGTTTTATTGCTAGACGCAGCGTCCATAAACAAAAAATTGAAAGGCTGTTGGCTGAGATGAACAGGGTGGTTTCTTCATTTTACATCGATCTCTTTATTTTTATGGGAATTTCTGGATTCCAATGACGAACGTGATTTGTTTGCCCTTCACTATAGCAAGCCATTCAGACTTCTTTAAACGAGATTATCTCCCAGTGGAATTACCATGGTCTATGAACCATGAGAAGCATTTCTCCTCTAGCACTATGGTACTCAGGGCTGGTTCCTTTTGGGGTGAACAATATTGAACTCGGCGATGTTTCTTTGTATGGCATTGACCCTGATGGCCCAGTGACAGAAATTGAGACAGACAATATGGTTGTTGTCCTTGAAAGTACTATTCATTTGACTAACCGACAAGCAAATGATATAAAGAGCATTGTATCAAATCCTTTGGTAGACGATGGTAATAATCGAATCACACATTACTGCAATATTGCTAACTACGTAAGAGTGAACTCTCAGTTACCATGAATTTATAGAAGCCTTGTTATCTTCACGTATGAAACTATCTGATTTTTCATGTGAAAATTTACTTGGTATTTCATTAGTGTATAATAATATAATAAATAATTTCAAGAGGCAACCTTTATTGTTCGCGCACATTATGTGTCGACAACGTCACAAACCATCCTATAATTTAACGCATTCAATATGTAAGTTAAAATGACTGAGTCTGCTGGATTTGCAGAAATACAAAAAGACGAAGTTTCAGAAATTATAAGTAACCCAATCCCAAAAAGCTCAAAGCTATAGACAAAGTTAAAATGTGATCTGTTAGATCAAATGAAAAACTCTCTTCCACTCCACTTCCAATCAACTCCGAGGGAGTTTCAGCACCATTCTCGTTTGAACACGCCATTGTTTAGCAGCCGACAGCTTGGTCAAATAGCACTTGTTTACTTTTTTTGACGAATCTGTTCAGGAGATTCAATTCACGTTTGCTGCTGGGTTTAGTAGTTGAGAAAGCTCTTTTTTTAGTCAATTTTTTATGCCAAACTCATATACTAATTAAAGCAATTGCTTCACTGTTTACTTTTGTTTTGATGGACGCAACAATTTTGCGCCTAAAATATATAAATCAAAGGTCTAGTTGTAGTACATTTCATTCAACGTAGCCCCACAGTCAGCAACAAGTTCAAAATTCCATAACTTGCTTATATCATGCACTCTATATCACACTAAAAATTGGATAGCATGCTGTAGTTTTTTTAATATATAAATCCTGATATCGGGATTTAAAGGGAGCCTTCACAATGAGCTGCGAATGAAGAGTTGGTAAAATAATTTTACGGAAATTGTATATGACTTACAAATTTATGAAAGCATCTTTAACCGATTTGCTTGCAGCTGATTAGTATTTAAATTGCCCTAAAGACAAAGATTATAACCTTGTTACTTTACTGACTCTAGATTTTGTAGCACCATAAAAAAGAAAAGAAAAAATTTAGTGTTGAAAACGAAAAAATAGTCGACTTCAACTTTTGAATTGAGCCGGACGAAGAATCAGAGCGCGCCCTTGTACCCAGGCCCTACTCCTGCATCACACATTCAGCAAGAACGGACCGCTCGTTCCCCGCCCAACCTCTCTTCGCCCTGGTTTTCTGGCAGGCGGTCTTTTTTAACCTCTCCCCAGTCTTTTCATTCTCACAAGATCACCAGCTACGCATGCTAGCTTGTACGGTATTTCATTTTTGGATGCTTGGTTTTTTGACAAACAAAATAAAAACATTTTAGGAAGTGTTCTCTAATTATAAATATCTTTCTTATCGGGCAATTGTTTGTTAACTTAGAAAGTGTACACTTCGCCTGAGAATAAATGTCAAATTATTGATTGAAATGATGGTAATAATATCGGTTTGCAGTAAGGAGCAGTATCGTTGTGATCTATAATATAATATTCACGGATTTTTTAAAAAAAACAACGATTTGCAGGGGTGTAATTGACAAGACGATTTTAAGAAGGCCAGCAGTTGAAATCTTTGCAGTTTCCAGATAACGGTTACACTTTCTTTCTCTGGCCTTTCTCTCCTCGAGGAGAAATAAAGAGAATCCCTTCATGATTTGTGTCTCTATGACAGCAACATATATTGACTATACGAATATGTGCCGCTGTTCAGGTTATGGTTTTCAGACCATCCAGTCCAGAACAGGGTGTATAAAACACAGAATTTTTTTGTATAGAACACTTTAAAAAATTTTGAAGTATATTTACAAACTGTAAGTTTTTTTCCTGATTCGCAGGCCCGACCTCTGTTTAAAATTCATTTGCTAATATTATCGGCGATGTTTCTTTATTTATTTTCTGGAACACGCAGACTTGCAGCAAAAGTCTGTTTATTGTCGCATTTGTTTGCTTTTTGATGTAAACGGACTAAAAAGAATCACGATTTCAAACTTAGTGCAATGTAATAATATCACTCTTTAGAATGTCAACAACTCAGTCATCTGTGGTCAACTTTAAATAAATCAAAGCACTGATAGTGGGCGGGCTCACAAGAAAACGTTTAACCGTTCCTCTGCAGCTTCAATAAATTCCTGTTATCAGCTCAGATTTTAACCCATCTCGCGAGGTAGGTTTTAGTCTAGTCAAATTACGATTCGACCCTCAAAAAATTGCAACAAAAGCTTTTTCAACGGTTTACGACTAATTCGAATCTTCTTAACAACATATCAAAAGTCCCAAAAAATCGGAGTTCAGGTTATCGCACTGCAACCGGCCTCAAGGGAATTTAATATCAGTCAGAATCTTCATCATCCATGATAGGCCCAGGCAAGTTAGTACAGCCAGATCCTTTGCATTTTCCACAAGCTGTGGGGTGCGCTGAAGATTGTTCTTGTGGCAGGAGCAGCGTTGGGTGCTACAATGATCCTGAGAACAGTTGCATCACACTATCTGTAGAATAAACTGAGGAGCTGGTGGTTAGGTGATTAGTCATAATTGGTGTTAGTTGGTGCTGCGTGGCTAGCCTTCATCGCCAGTCCTCATAGTTCATGTCCTCAGTGCTGTCTTTCCACCCCCTTATTTGTATGTAGACATGCAAAGTATGGTATTTCGCCGATGATGAGGTTGGTGGCAAACTCTGAGGCCGAGGCTGTATATATAAATGTTGTTTTGCTTGCAAGATTTTTCAAGTAACACTGGTTCCCAGTATTGGTCAAGATTCTTCCCGGATTTGCCGCCTTATATGCAGACCAAAGCACTTTCACCTGCTTTCTTTACTTGCTCTGAAGTCGAGACCAAGTTGTCAAATACCAGGGACTGCTGACGGAAGTACTCCGAGTTCACAAACTTCTTTAGCGACGCTCCCTTTGCAGTGATGTACCTTAATTTTGCCTGCCTCGGAAAGTTCTCTGCTGGTCTTAACCTTTCTTCTTGGGACACAACTTGTGTGTTTAGTAGACGGAGTGAGAGCAGCTGCAATTCCACGGAACGTGTGTTTCCCGTCAAGGGTTCAGATATTGTGGTCCACGTTATCTGTTGCATATTGCACAAACTGGCCATTAAACTCTGGTACTCTAGCAGCCCCTTCGTATACCACTGTGATTAATAATTTGATTAAATTGTTGCACGTGGTTGTAGGAAGCACCAAAACCAAGAGTATTAAGAGTTTCAATTAGGAACCGGGAAGCAAAGTGGTAATGAAGTTGAACATACAGTAGAGTCCGAGCTGTAATGGCGCTAGAAAAACTCTTGGGCATGCTGCCTGCATAAGCTCCTGTCCAATCGATGCTAACTTATCCTCAGTGGCCAAAATACCCTGCAAAAGCACTTAAAGCGATTTGAGAAGAAAATCAACGTGCTGTCCAGCCTCGGTTTCAACTTGAAGATATGTTTCAGAAGTCGCTTCGACTACTTTGATATCACTCTTGATTAACTCAGCTGCTGTTTTGATTACATTAAATTTCTCTGCCTCAACATCAACGGCGTATTTTTCCATCTCGTTAAACGCGTGTTTTTCCGCGGCTGTTTTTCTGAATGTGACGACATTTGGTTTCCCATCAGTAAACGTTATTACCAATTCATCTCCAAAATGCTTCTGGAGGCAGGTTTTCATGTAGGTCTGGCTATAAGACAAGCTCCGAGAATCCCTTAAGTACTCTTCCATTTTTGTTATTAGATCTTGGAAAGTTATCTGCTCTTCAGTATTTCTCTGGAGAAATTCTGTGACCTTCAGAAAGGCAGCGTTTTGTTCCTCATCCTGAGGACGGCCTCTTTTTCCTCTCTTGCACTCCAGCAGGTCTGCGGCAAAGGACGCCGGGTCTTGGCCGACTCAGGTCAGTAGTATCGTCAGCTAGTTGACGGAAACGTTATCGATTCTGTCGATACCCTGTGCGACAGGATTACGGCTTTTTCGTAAACCTCACCCTGGAGTTTGACCCCTTGACCCCTGATGATGTGGCCAGCATCGCGGTGGAGTCTGTGCCTTCTGAGTTGCTCACGACTCCCTG
>JAOBBB020048315.1:0-14630 GCA_025331005.2 Zoanthus gigantus
AAGTGTAGTGTAGTGTTGTATAGTGTAGTGTAGTATAGTTTAGTGCAGTGTAGTATAGTGTAGTAAAGTGTAGTATAATGTAGTGTAGTATAGTGTAGTAAAGTGTAGTGTAGTGTTGTATAGTGTAGTGTAGTATAGTTTAGTGCAGTGTAGTATAGTGTAGTAAAGTGTAGTATAGTGTAGTGTAGTGTTGTATAGTGTAGTGTATTATAGTATAGTATAGTGTAGTATAGTATAGTACATTGCAGTGTAGTGTAGTGTAGTATAGTGTAGCGTAGTGTTGCATAGTGTAGTGTAATGTATTATAGTGTAGTATAGTATAGTTTAGTGCAATGTGGTATAGTGTAGTGCAGTGTAGTATAGTGTAGTGTAGTATAGTGAAGTGCAGTGTAGTGTAGTATAGTTTAGTGCAGTGTAGTGTAGTGCAGTGTAGTATAGTGTAGTATAATGTAGTATAGTGCAGTATAGTATAGTGTAGTGTAGTATAGTGTAGTGCAGTGTAGTATAGTGTAGTATAGTATAGTGTATTGTAGTGCAGTGTAGTATAGTGTAGTGTAGTATAGTTTAGTGCAGTGTAGTGCAGTGTAGTATAGTGTAGTATAATGTAGTATAGTGCAGTGTAGTATAGTGTAGTGTAGTATAGTGTAGTGCTGTGTAGTATAGTGTAGTGTAGTATAGTATAGTGTATTGTAGTGCAGTGTAGTGTAGTATAGTGTAGTATAGTGTAGTGTAGTATAGTGTAGTATAGTGTAGTGTAGTATAGTGTAGTATAGTACAGTATATTGCAGTGTAGTGTACTGTAGTATAGTGTAGCGTAGTGTTGTATAGTGTAGTGTAATGTAGTATAGTGTAGTTTAGTGCAGTGTAGTATAGTGTAGTATAATGTAGTATAGTGCAGTGTAGTATAGTGTAGTGCAGTATAGTGTATTGTAGTGCAGTGTAGTGTAGTATAGTGTAGTATAGTGTAGTGTAGTATAGTGTAGTATAGTGCAGTGTAGTATAGTGTAGTGCAGTATAGTATAGTGTAGTATAATGTAGTATAGTGCAGCTTAGTATAGTGTAGTGCAGTATAGTACAGTGTAGTGTAGTATAGTGTAGTGCAGTGTAGTATAGTGTAGTATAGTGTAGTATAGTGTAGTATAGTGCAGTGTAGTATAGTGTAGTATAGTATAGTATATTGCAGTGTAGTGTAGTGTAGTATAATGTAGTGCAGTGTAGTATAGTGTAGTGTAGTATAGTATAGTGTATTGTTGTGCAGTGCAGTGTAGTATAGTTTAGTATAGTGTAGTATAGTGTAGTGTAGTATAGTGTAGTATAGTGCAGTGTAGTATAGTGTAGTATAGTATAGTTTATTGCAGTGTAGTGTAGTATAGTATATTGCAGTGTAGTGTAGTATAGTGTAGTGCAGTGTAGTATAGTGTAGTGCAGTGTAGTATAGTGTAGTATAGTATAGTGTAGTGTAGTGTAGTGTAGTGTAGTATAGTGTAGTGTAGTATAGTGTAGTGCAGTGTAGTGTAGTGTAGTGTAGTATAGTATAGTGTAGTGTAGTGTATTCTTAACAGCTAAAATTAAATTATAACGCCCTTTAGCTTCCCTTAAATGTACTCTGCTTTTCTTGTGATTTGAGGCAGACAGTATCTCTGTATTTCTTGTGAGCTGAAAGTCAAATATATTGCCTTTAGATTTTTTGAAAATCAATTATCAATTAATCAATTATTGTCTTCAGCTCACAAAAAATGCTAAAGGTAGTCTGCCTCAAATCACAAGAAAAACTATACAAGAGAACCTAAGGGCGATATAGTTGACTTTCAACTGTGACGTGTGAACGTGCTTGATATTTTCATTTCAACCTCATTAAAGTTTTTCTTAATGAAAAAAAGTGTTTAACAGTTTTCTTTAGTCTATTTTGGAAAAGGCTATAAATTCATTTGCAGCTTTTGCTAATAGTTACTGTATCGTTTGATATGTGACTTTTATACACTCGCCATTTCTAGATCTTGTTATTCCTTGTAATTGACGAATATGTAACCTTTTCAATATAGAAACTTACCATTTTAAAGCTTTCCGTTTCATACTGCTTGATTCGTTTCCTGTTCAGATGAACTCAAACAGGTGTATTTAATTAAACATGCTAGGTCTGAATATTTTGTTTGAACTCTCATAGATATAGAGTATTTGATTTCTCATTTACAATTACATATTATGTAAAATTTTTATTCATTCCATTCAAGTAATTTTAATTCAATTATCTCAAAACTAAAGATGGCATTGGATTTGTCGAGAAATTTCTTTTTGTTTCGTGTTTTTACAAGTTACATTCATTAGGTTTGTTTCTGTGATAGTAAGTTTCACAAATTTATTTTTTCCCTCAATACCAATTCTACCTCAACAAAAGCAATGAAATTAAACTATAATGAAAATCCTAGCTCGTGTAACTTTGCCAACAACTTGTGGAGACAAATCATAATGTTGTACGATCGAAAATAACTATGAATTGCCTCACAATAAAGATACATACAGCGTGAATACTGAACTTTCATAGCTAGTTTCTACAGCATAAACGTACAAACAAACATCGGTAGAGAGTTTCTTAACCTCGTCAGCAAACATTTCCGAAAAATCACTGGTGGTGGTACAACAAGATTTTCAACAAAAACAACATGATAATTAGTTATAGCTGCACAAACAACCTACAAACCATAATCAAGAAACACAACAAAAAAATCCTCGTGACAAGCAAAACACCCCCCACAAAAAACAACTGTAACTGCAGGAGAAGAAACGATATATATACGGAGTTTTGAACGTAAAATATGTTTTTGTATATGTTGTTCTCGATAACCCCATTACCCAGTTCTAGTTTCAGCGTTTGAGTTCATTACTCATCGTGAGCTTGGGCTACCTGTGCTCTCATTGAATTTTCTTACCGTGAGAGCTTGGCTCTAGCAACCGATAGCCATCCTGGAATCGAGGCATCAAAATAGAAAACAAGTTCAGCTTGTTAACTAGTCTACCAAAATTTAGTGAATCAAGATGGCGGGATGGAAAAGGCGACTGCAAAAAGAGTTGATAGAACTTCAGAAGCGTCCGCCTTCTGGAATGAGATTAGAAACGCATTCTGTAGGTAGCAGTTTGTCAACGTAAGTTTCTTACAATTACTTTTGAATCTAATGTGCATTTATAAGCTTAATTGTTGCTTTTACTGATTGTGATGCGGAATCTGCTTTCGATATATAATAATACATGTTCAGAAATAATGAAGCTTGTGAGATAATAGGGTTTCTTGTTTGTTAACACTTAAGACTTTCGTGTTTTTAATTTCCAGGTGGACGATAAGTTTAGACGGAGCCGAAGGTAAATAACGTATATTTTTTTATTTTAAATCGTGTACTGTATAGCACTTGGTTAGTAGTCGTATCAAATATTTTTATATTATATAATTTAGGAATTCACCATTTATTTGATAGCCCCTCACCCCCTTCCCCCTCCAAATTCGCGTATTAGTGGGATATTCACCTTTTCGGCAAGTGAAAGGCAGTGAGCACCTCGGTCTGCGGGGATAATCTGAGAGGTGAATGCCACGGTCCCGGGATAAATGTTAAAGAGAGGATGCGCTTGCCCATTAATTGAGTTCAACCAACAGTTATTAACTTTTTTTCATATCATCTGTGCACGTTTGGTGACAGTCTAGTCATATATCAATGCTAGAACTTTTCTTGTTCATTAATCACCATCACGAACTAGGTAATAAAAATTGAAGAAGTTGGGTACGATGAAGTACCGCAGAACCTAGCAAAACCAGATTATCATATATGATGATGATATGATCTACTGCCCAGTTTTCCCTGTAGCTGCTGCCGATCACTAAGCAGACTGAAACCATATTTTATTTGTATGCACGAAATATCGATTGAAAGTGGGAATATCACTTAAATTGCTCAACAAAATGCAACTACGTAACTATGTATATTTGAGTGTATATTAAAATTTATTATAAAATAATTTGGATAATACGTTGGTTTCGATTGGTCTACAAGTGTGTTTTCGTAACGCTATGAAGCACAAAAATGGCATGAGCAATGTCATTTGACTGTCTCCGAGTTGTGAGAGTTTACAGTACGTGCTTTGTATATTGCTTTCTCTTTATTGGCAATGAAAATAATAATTTTATAAAAGAAGTACAGTATAACATGTTGTTCGTGCCTCCATAGCCTGGTGAAAACCTCAGCAAAGTTTGTGAGAATTCTTGAGCAGGTGAACACCCTCGACTGCATCTTGGGTTTTCACTGATCTGCTCTCGAATTTTCCCCAACGTTCGCCTCGGTTTTCACCAGGCTATGAAGGCACGGAAAACATGTTTTATTTCTTAAATAAATGAGAGAACAAAAAGCTCTATTTGTCAGTCCTCTTTGAATTGTGTTTTTTTGCTCACAATTACCAACTGCAACCCAAAAAACACCTCTTAAATGCTACCTTGTATAAAGGATTTTGTGTCCTTTTAGTTCAATTGGTGGATGCCAAATGCAGTATGTGCAGCAAACGTTAGTGTATAATAGCAGCTGAAATGTTAAGTGTATGGTTTGCCATGAAATTTAAAGATAAACTGCTGACCAAGAGTAACTCCCTGCTGTGAAACTGCTGACCAAGAGTGACTCCCCACTCAATACACTGTGTGGAAACTGTGAAAAAAAGTGCATCTTCTGATCACTGAGGAATGTCATAGCATGAATTTGGTACGAAAACCCTGCCAGTGCCCCTCTAATGCATGAATGGAAGGTGTGGGGCTGTTAGTTGACTGGTGATAAGTGAAAGCAAAATAAGTTAGAGTAGATTAAACTATTCACTTCACCTACCTTATTTAAGTTTTTGGCATAATTTCCATACTGTTGTGAAGGGAAAGAGGAAGCAAGGACGACCGAGGAAGACATGGAAAATTCAAGTGGAGGAGAGCAGGTCGAGTGTTGGTTTGAAGAAGGAGAATGCATCAATTGAATCGAGAGAGATGGAGAGTGGGAGTTGGAGAGATTGCTGCCAGAGTTGGATAAATCTGGCCACCCCCGTTTACGGGGATAAACCTGGATCAAAATTGGAATTGACTGATTGATTTATATCAGACCCTGTTGGGTAGGGAGTTAGGATTATACGAATAGAAAATAGGTTAAGATTTTTTTCCAGTCAGATTTACTTGGATTTTCAACCAGAGCTCTCAAGTCTCACACATTGAGCGAGAGAATCACATATCCGCAAGTAATTGATTTTGCCTTCCTTACTCACACCAACACAAGCCAAAGGAAAAAAATCTCACTCTTTGGAAAACTCCAAACTTGAGAACTCTGTCCCAACTGTTACCAACAGTTCTTATTTAACTCATTAACTTTGTAATATAGGAACATTATATGAAGGAGAGAAATACCAACTACAGTTCAAATTTGGCACTCGATATCCATTTGATTCACCAGAGGTTAGACATCATAATTTGTTTTCTTAAAATTAATGTTACAGGCCATGTCATATATCATGATTGCATTTTAATGGAGCCGAAATCAATTGTAGAATTGGACACAATTTAGGCATCCTGCTGATGAACAGTAACTGTTTTGCTATTTTTTCAGTGGCATTATAGCTATGTCTGTTCAGATATCTATTTATCAGTTAGTAAGTTTTATTTTCAAAGTTAAAAGTTGTTTCACTGTAAAAAATTTGCAAAAAAATGTAACTCAGGAGAGTGGTTAGTTGTCATACCTCCTAGGCTTTCACATGTGACCCATTAATAAGAGTTGTTCTCTTTTTACTCATATTGTTAGGTATCAAGTCAAGGTTTCAGTTCCTTTTCTTTTGATTTGTTTTGGGGTTGAGCTTTTGCAAATAATGTATGCGTAGTTTGGGTATTGTGACTAGATAGCACCACAGACATAACTCCCACAGACCCAGACTATGAGGTATCTGAAATGATCGTTGGGGAAAAAATTGTTTGCTGCATATGAAAATAATTTGTGATAGCTATTTCATCATTTTGTTGCTCTCACAACTTACATTTATATATTAATTACATACTTTATTAAAGTGATGGCTGCAAATTTCAGGACTTTGTTTCAGAACAGACTCTGTTTAAAACAAGGCATATTCAAAGGTTGAATCAAGGTCAAATCAATGATGTTTTTTTTTTAAAAAAATCAGCCATTAAAATAAGATGTTAGCATTTCTATAAAATATTAAATTGTCTTGACTTTTTCTTGGTTTGCTTGTGCTAACCTTACGGAAGTAATGCTTTGCTAGGGCACCAATGCACTCTGTGTATATTAATTGTGGTTAAAGGAGAGGGAACAAATGAAATTGAGATGATTTTGATCATGAATTGTTGCTCGCTTGCTTCACAGCAATAATTTTAATCTCATATAGTGCAGCAAATTATACAAAAATGTTCTTTCAGGGTTTGCCTTTCCCCATCTTGCCTCACTGGTCTCCAGACCAGTGAGGTACAAAAGTCACTAGTCCACAAAGAGTCAGTGGTCCCACTTTAGTTTTCATTTAACTGCATGTTTTATTACTATTAATTTTGTTATATACAAAACGTTATCTAACTTTTCTAAAAATTTTAATGCAGGTAATTTTCGTTGGCAGCCAGATTCCTGTCCATCCACATGTTTATAGCAATGGCCACATCTGTCTCTCCATCTTGACCGAAGATTGGTCTCCAGCACTTTCTGTGGAGTCTGTGTGTCTCAGCATCATTAGCATGCTAAGCAGCTGCTCAGAAAAGGTGATTATTTTTTGTTTAAAAGATAATTAATAAAAGTAGTATTGTGGATAGGGAACCCGCAGGGGAAGGGGGTAATGTTGTATACTTATTGTGGATAGGGAACCCACAGGGGAAGGGGGTAATGTAGTTGTATACTGGCTGCATTTAGGTATCGGGGCTCCTGAGGTCATTAGAAGTCTTTATTTTGCTTTTTGCAGATTTGAGGCCGTAAAAGGATCTTAAATTTGCTAGAATTTCTTTTTGAAGTTTTAAAAAGGCATTAAAATTAATATGTAATGGGAATGAAAGTGAGTTTTTCTTGCAGCCAAATCTTGAAACAACACTAAACTATTCTCTTCATAGCAGGAGCAATTTTAAAAGGACTCTTGTATGTTTAACATTTTTGACCACCATTGCATTGACTGCACCACACCACTCTGAATCTGCTGTTGCCAAAGAGAACTTTTTTATCATTATTCGCTATATAAAGTTTATAAATGTTTGTGATTTAAGTGTTTAAAAGCATTGTTATCTCACTAAGTGTTCCTTTTTCTGATCTTTATATTGAAATATTAGTCTTAAATTTTTTTTAATTTCGGCATTAAAAAGTCCTAAATTTGTTGGCTCCTGAGCTACAGGAACCCTGGGTATGTTCCTTCATAAGAGGTATGGTTTTCAGGCAGTTAACCCTAGGATATCGGGTATGTAAATCATTGTATTGGATCTAAAATAATTTTATGGTCTCATTTTTCACAGAACTGATAGGTGGTTGATAGTTTTAATTAGACTAAGGAACCAGGAAATGCCACTCAAGAATATAATAATCAAATCAGAAACTCGGCCACTACAGTTTCTATAGGTGGCTATCCCGTAAACATTACTGGATACTGCTGTCAAAAGTTGTAATTATTCAGACTGGTTAAAATGTACAGTGACTATGGGATAGGATAGGATCTGGATAGGGTAGGATGGGATAGGATAGGATATGGTGGGATAGGATAGAATGGGATAGGATAGGAAAGGATAGGATAGGATATGGTGGGATAGGATAGAATGGGATAGGATAGGATCTAGATAGGGTAGGATAGAATAGTATAGGATAGGGTTGGGTTGGATAGGTTAGGATGGGATAGGATAGGGTAGGATACATAGGTGGGATGGGATAGGATATGATCTGGATAGGGTAGGATAGGATAGAATAGGATGGGATAGGATATGATCTGGATAGGGTAGGATAGAATAGGATGGGATAGGATAGGATATGATCTGGATAGGGTAGGATAGGATAGGGTAGGATAGGATAGAATAGGATGAGATAGGATATGATCTGGATAGGGTAGGATAGGATAGAATAGGATGGGATAGGATATGATCTGGTAAGGGTAGGATAGGGTAGGATAGGATAGAATAGGATGAGATAGGATATGATCTGGATAGGGTAGGGTAGGATAGGGTAGGATAGGATAGGATAGAATAGGATGGGATAGGATATGATATGATAGGTTTAGGGTAGGATAAGTGGGATGGAATAGGATAGGATAGGTGGGATGGGATGTGATAGGATAGGGTAGGATGGAATAGGATAGGATAGGGTAGGATGGAATAGGATAGAGTAGGGTGGGATAGGGTAGGATAGGGTAACTGCCACCTGGTTAGCCTAGTTGGTAAGGTGCCAGTCTATCGTGCAGGATGCTCGGCTCAATTTGCAGCCAGACCAACACTCAGGGTCTTAAAATTATTGAGGAGAAGGTGCTGCCTTTGCTCTAATATCTGCAAATGGTTAAGCCTTCGCATCTTCTCAGATAAGGACATTAAACCGTAGGTCCAGTCTCTCGATCCTTCTATTGAGGGACTTAAAAGAACCCACACACTTCTCGCAAAGAGTAGGGTAGTGATCCCGGTGTTGTGGTCTGTCTCTGTTCCTACCACTGAGGGCACTTCTTATCGGCTGCAAGTTGCACCTTAATATGTGAGCCGCTCTAGTGGACTTTCTAAGACCCTCAACTGTCTGACCCTGTATATAATTGTAAATAGGTTCTGAAAAGCCCCGTGGGGAGAACTTGTATATTTACATACATACATATACATGGGATAGGATAAGATAGATGGGATAGGATAGGATAGGGTAGGGTAGGATAGGTGGAATGGGATAGGATAGGTGGAATGGGACAGGGTTGGATAGGGTAGGATGGAATAGGATACTCTTAAGTTCCGAATAATAGTACAGAGCACAATAATAGTACAGAGTGGCAAAATCCAAGTAAACCAATAATTGTACAGAGCAAAATAATAGTACAAAGTGGCAAAATCCAAGTAAACCAATAATTGTACAGAGCACAATAATAGTACAGAGAGAAAAAATACGGTCGCATAATTTTCCAAGTTTCTCTTTGTCATATTTCTTGGAAAATGGATCATTGCTCGCTTGTTCCATTATATCTTGATGTTCACTCTGACTACTTTTTTTTTTAAATAGTCAATTTCTTCCAGTGCTGCTAAGACTTGGAAAAAAATTTTTTTTTAAACATCCAAAATACTTAAAAACTCTCGAACCTCTTGTTATTGGTAAAAGGTGTTGAGATTTCTTTAATACTCTTACCAGTGCAGACAAAGGTATATCAAAATCTGCATTGATATCTCTTAGGTCTTCGAGTAAATCTGACAGTCTATAGTCTCGAAGATATCCAAGGTTGACAAGGTTTTTGGCCCATTTTCCTGAAGGTTTCCAGAGTTTTCCCGTTTTTTTGTAAGCAAATCTGCTAACCAGCTAGCTTGTGGGCTGCCTAGTTCCCAGTTCACTACTCTAGTTCAAGATGGCGGCTGTCAGCCAGAAATGCAGCTGATCAAAAAGTATGACAATTTACATCACTACTCAGATACTGAATTGAGAAATGGGATTTAATCATCAGCAACAACTGTCAACAAATAACATGGTAATTTCTACAGAAAACTCTCTTCTTAATAATCGTACAGGCCTAAATAAGGTTTGTACAGAGTTGGAATGCCTGAAAACAATAATCGTACAAGGCCCAAATAAGGTTGATATAGAGTGGAAACTTTCCTTAAAAAAATAAAGGTACATATACAATTATTCGGAACTTAAGAGTAGGATGGGATAGGATAGAGTTGGATGGGATAAGATAGGGTTGGATAGGGTAGGATTGAATAGGATAGGTGGGATGGGATAGGGTAGGGTGGGATAGGGTAGGATGGAATAGAATAGGATGGGATAGGATAGGGTAGGATGGAATAGGATAGAATGGGATAGGATAGGGTAGGATAGAATAGGATAGGATAGGATAGGATGGGAGAAATTTGGGGAGTATAGGGAAGTAAAATTCAGCTATACTAGCTCTAGTATAGGCTTAGCGTTCCACTGTCCCAAGAAGTTTTAAAGGATAGGATAGCACATGGTCGCAGAGCCCGGGAAGGTTCTTAAGTTCGACAGTCGGGGTTTGATTTTGGTGATTGGGTTTTTATTTTTGTGACTGTTTTTATTTTGGTGACTCTGTTTTTATTTTGGTGACTCTGTTTTTATTTTGGTGATTCTGTTTTGATTTTGGTGATCCTGTTTTGATTTTGGTGATTCGATTTGGTTGATTGTTTTGATTTGCCTTTGTGGGCCACCGTACTTTTGGGCCGAGTTGTCGGAAGGTGTACCAAACTCACTGTATAGTAAATGAAAAAAATAAATTGCTAATCTAATAGTATCAGTAAATATCAGGGCTAATTACTATGGCAGTTACATGCTTTCAACAGAGTTAATCTTGGGTTTGAACGTACCAACATTTAGCTGTTGCGAGGTTCACCCATTGTTGTGGACACAATGATGACACATTGAAGATAAAAACTTTAATAAAGTAATGGTTTACAAACAATTTCATAAAAAAATATATATGGCACCAGCTTTAATTTATTAATGGAAAATTAGACTTAAGAAAAATCAAGTGCACAGAGGAAGATAGAAGTGCATTACAAACTCTGTTAATAAAGGCTGATAATCTGAAGAATATAGAATACAAAAAATAAATTTGCAAAACATTTTTAGTAACAAAACTTAATTGTGTTATTTTTTGTTTTCTTTTTTCGAAGTGTCAAACATTTATTTATTGTTTGCAATCTAGTTAACATGAACAAACAATACTGTGAACATCTGGTAATTTTGTTGAGAATGGAAATGCTGTAAATATAAACATCAACTAACAGTAATAGTCCAGATGAATGTAAACTTAGTTATAACAAACATTGTTTCAATTCAAAAAATAAGAAACAGTGTCTGATGCAATGTTTATGCGGAAAAAAGAGATACGGTCGGGCTTGATTTTTAATGTATCACCAAAACACGAGTTCCTTTTATTTTTTGATGTCAACATCTATTACCTTATAGGTAAGTGAGTTAAATATGATGGATATTGTTGGATTCTGTTCCAAAATGGCCAAATGCACTTCTTTCTCGTCAGCTGTGTTTTTGTTAAACTTGACATCTAGTTTGTAAAGGAGGTCATTTGCTTGGCTTATATAGAATGATAGCCGATGCTTTTGTTTTGGTTGGTCTTTGTTCTGGATAAGAAGCTTAAAGGACCATAGTTGCCAACTTTTTGAAATTCTAATGCTGGAGATATCTACGTACACTCTACTTTGACGAGATGCGTGATACTACATAGAGAGCTTTGCAGGGGGGGATGTTGGGTTAATTTAATCTTCGCTCCATTCAGGTTAATAATTTTGAGTCAGATTTGAAACGCGTTATGAAGTTAATGTTCAGTATTATATCTCATTATTGTTGTTTTTGCAGCTGCAAGAAGCTCCTTGCTGGGCTCATAATCATAGCATTTGTGCTCTACTTCTGGCCTGTCTAACTTTACTGCCAGGATACTGGATAGAGAACCATCAATTTCCAACCTATTCCTGTCTAAACCTTCTTTTTTGTTCTTATTGACAAGTGAATATACTTGCTCAATACCAGCGTTGGAATGAGGAGTGACCAAAGCAATCTTGGAAAATTTGAACAAGTTTTTGAATCCGTAATCGTTCCCAATCCCTGATGTCAGCTTCTGTAGGAGGTACCAGATTACATCCATCCTGTACTCTTTAGAGCCATCATCATACTCTCGACAGATAGCCTCTGTCAAATCAATTTCATTTTCTTGGAGTACCTTGAAATCTACAAACTTTTCATAGAATTTGTCATAACTGGACTCAGACATGCCAAGCACAGGTCCATAGTTAAAAGCAAAATATTTCACATCTTCCCATTTAGCCTCCTTTCTTTCCAAGAAGTTAACCCAAACAGCATGGGTCCAGAATTCATACTGGCCATGCATCTTTTTCAGCACATATGTTAACTCTCCTTGTAAAATGTCTAAGCTCCTTTAACGACATTCAGATACTGATTGTTGGTAATTTTACCATCACTTAGCAGTTTTTTCAGAATGTTCATTGTTGAAAAACCAATATATACCTCTGACAATGGTAGTTAGTTATCCTGATTTGACAAAGAGTCAATGGTGATGTCATTTAAGGCCACTGGCTTCATGAATCTCATGGCAATCTTTCTTGACAAAGCTTTAGTTGATGGCTGGACATTGTGAGCAAGTGGGTCTGACCTTTGCAGAAAGAGTTTAAAATGTGTAAATATTGTTAATGGAGAAGTATAAAAGGCTATTTGAACTTCTGTTAATGGATTGTTGAAGGCTTTCTTCAGTCTTGCAAATCTTGAAGCAAGTGAGTTACCTGCACCAGCACCATCAGCTTCATACCCCCTGTCTTTTTAGCTACTTTCACCTGTTCTGCTCTGAAACATCGATCTCAAGGCAGGATATTTCTTAAGCTCTTTATCACAACACTTCTCTAGACATAACCATCTTGTTCTTATAAAACGAGTGAATTCTTCCCACTCAAGTCCAACAAAGTCTTCATACTCTGCAAGAATGCCCTCCCTACGGGTACTGTCCTTGAAATAGTAGTAGAGATCAACTTGATGGTCCTCGACATCAAATCCAGTAGCTGTTGCATATGCACGCCCCCTTTCCATGCAGCTGGATGGGCCAAATGACAAGAACATCCTGCTATGAAGCACGAATCATTTCTTGCCCTGATGCGAGTTTTGAGAGAATTATGGTCACCTATGTTACAGTTGCAGCTGTCAACCAAAGGCCACACACCGTTCCCATGATTTATTATCCCTTTCTAATGCACCATCAATGGCTGAGAAAAGGGTCTCTGCTTTAGAAGCATCTTCTCCACATGTAGAGCACATATCATAATTGATAAAACTTGAACTCGACTTTCTTTGAGCGGTTGACATCAAATATCAAAGCACAAGTAGCATTCATCTTTTTTAAACCTGTATCACTTGAACCATCATTTACAAGGCTGAATGTCTCATTTTGCATGTATGTTTTCAGATAAGACGTCAGTTCTGGCATCATTGCCTTATTCAAGATACATGTTTTCGTGTAGCTGCATGCAAACTTCTTTGCGATTTTCGAATCTGGAAACATAGCTGCATAGTTCTTTGCAAGATGGTCAGCCAACAGAAATGGCAGGTTATGATGAACGATCATGTTTATGTGTAACACCTTTGCCCTGATGGTTTCATTTGATGAAGATGTTGACGGGCTAAACAATGTTATCCTCTCGTTACTCTTAAGGGCAGGGACCATTAAGTTGCGATTGCGCTCTGCTTGTTGCTTGAGTCACAATGGCGCTCGACGTCTTTCTTTCCCTGAAACTCACAACTGACGTTTTTCTTGCAAAGAATACAGTAAAAAGCATAAGGATTGTTGTTTGCATTTAAAGTTGGATATTCCTTGGACCATTCTGGATTGTATTTGTCTTGTATTTCTTCGATTTTCCCTTTTCTGGCGCTGGCATTGGCGATTTTCTCTTTCTGTTGCTGTCCACCAGGATGCGGGAGGGTTGGCAACCATGAAGAACCACTGTGATTGCCAAGAACTCGAAGCCTGAGTCATTTTGCAAAATGAACAGATAGTAAGGATACCATTTGGTAGTGGATTGACAATTTTTCCACATGATTAACATGAAGGCTGCTTTGATGCTTGGTTAACACCTAGTATTTTGCTATTCCACATTGTTGCTGTACCCAAGTTGATGTCTGTTTCAGCCATGGGATCTTTGAAAGGCAGCGTTTCCTTAAACTAAAACTTTTCAGTTTAAGTGGTGTTCAGGAAGCTTTCTTTTTTGTAAATTTTTACACACACGTTTTCAAGAATATATGTTTTGTTTGGCTCCAGGGAGTTACAGCTATCTTCCCAAATGACTAATCTGGTAGAGGAAGTAGTATTTCTTATGATAACCTCTTGTTTGTCCAGGGTGCCACGAAACTTGGTATCTTGACTCATTATCCCAGATAGTTGAACTACTTGTGCTTTGACAGCAACAATCTGTTCTGGTGCCACCTTCTGCAGTGATGCAAGGTTTGGCAATGAGGTTGAGGTGTACATATCATGTGAAAACCCAATACCAGTGCTTTCAAGTGGTGTGATTTTGGTGTTCTTTAATATTAAGACGTCTTTGTTTCCTTTATCATAGTTCTGTATTTTTACTGGTGACTTGATTTTTTCAAGAGTTTTCAGTTCACTTTGCTTTTCTGGAACAAAGCAGACTGCTCTCAGAGGTTCATCTTCAGTTTGTAAGATTTTTTTACTGGTGAGAATGAATGAAGCAAGGAATGGCCAGATTGCCAGGACTGAATGGTTTAGTGGGTGTGGCTGGTGCTTCATTTAAATAAATAAATCTTTTATTCATTCCACCAAAGTGGCATACAAATGAATTACAAGGTGGTTACAAGCTCAAAAGAAAAAATACAATTTGCATAAAAACTGAAAAATTTAAAAAAGGTTGGTATATTACAAATATATATATATAT
>JAOBBB020048397.1:0-14624 GCA_025331005.2 Zoanthus gigantus
TCACAAGACTGATACCCTGCTCTGTGATTGGCTGCAACAACCAGCCTATTGTTACCTTACCTTACACTTCTAGCTGAACAGACAAGTTTATAATTCTGACGCCTCGCAACCTCGGCCTCTTGGCCTCGGTTTCTCGTTGTCAATAACTGACATGGACAGCTGACTTCTTTTATTTTACCAAATGAACCTGAGTAGTCGAGTAAAACTCAGATTCAAATCAACAAATCTACAAGTTAAATTCAGCAATTTATTTTGAGTTACAAGGCACCAATGAAGTCCAACATACAAACCTAACTCCTCCTTTGGCATCAAATAAACCTAAAATTATTATTAGTAAGAAAAATCTATTCATTCTATTCCATTTAACAAATCAAATTATTTTATCACTTGGATGATAGTATTTAATTTGTGTAGATCTAGTTTTTGGACAACACTAATCAGATTATAATTTTCAGCAAATAACAAATCAACAACTTTAAAATACTGCACCTGGAGTAATTGCGAAGCCATTGGAGATGTTGACTGTCCACCCTCAACTTTCTGAACCTGCTGGGTTGGAGTTGCCTGTGATTCTTCAGATATCAGTAACTTGCTATTGGCATCAGTTGCAATTTTAGTGGTTTCTCCTGCAATATGGAAACCACGCTTGCTTTCTTCAAGAGTAACAGTTTTGTTTCCATTAGCCTTTTGACTTTCCTTCTCTGCCAATCCAGCAACAGTGTTAGTTTTCTCAATAATTTCAACCTCAGAACAATAGTTTGAACAAGAATGAATGCCTTCAGAATTTGATGAAGACTTTAATTGCTGATGACATGCCATGTTTGGAGTTGCTCTGGGTTTTCTTAAGTTCACCCTAGAACTTCTATCAAGAAAAACAACTTGTTGCCTTTCATTTTCATGTGAACACACTTTATGGTAGTTACGATCAGATGAGCAACTTTGAATGACACCATCTGCATCCTCTTGAGTACATATAACATGTTTTAGATTATAAACTGCATTAGCCGAAATTGAGTTGTGTTCTTTGCCAGCTGCACAGCACAGAGGAATTCCTATCTGACTGATTGTTTCTTCAGCTTTTACAATTTGATCCTGAAGAATTTCAAGTGTGTCCCCAGCATGTTTCATTTGATTGTTAAGTAATCCAAGACATTGCTGTGCAAAAGCAATTTGGTTCCTTAATACACGAACACTTTCTTGTACATCTCGCACTTGTAGAGGTAATGAGCCTGAGTTTGACTGACCATCTTGGATATGTACTTGGCCTGACTTCTCAACAACAGTTGGTGAACTACTTGCATCATGGACAATGGATTGATTCTCCATCAAGAAAAAGTTCAGCAAAGAGCCTGTTATTTAAATGCAATTTCAAAAAAATTTAGGTATGACATCTAAAATGATTTCAACTAGTCAAAAGACAAGTCCCTGTTATTATGTTTCACAAGCTACAAAGAAAAATATTTGAGTATTTTTTGCAAAATATAATAAAAATACAAAAATCTTTCATAAAGTTAATTCATTTTATTTCTAAAGAGTTTTCTAAAAAAACATATTAAAAAATGTGTTTTTAAAAAATAAGATTTTAAACTTAAGTACATAATTTATGGAAATTCCACGTTTTTTTTTTTCACCCATATAATGCTTCAGAAACTTCTGCCTTCAACAAAAGCCACTTACCCGCCCCCCATACTCCCTGCCAGCCTAAGCCTACTGTATCACAACAATAAATATTGGCCTTTGAAAAGAAGAAGAAGAAAAAAATGTTCCCAATGTATAACCTTTTGACTCACATCTAAATTACTGAAATTCAATATTTGCTTGGAAGTACTGTAAATAACTTGATTTTCTGGTTCAAAAACTTATTTCAAAGTGATGACATGAACTTAAAACTGTTGTACAGTTTGGTTAATATAATATAAATATATATACAAATCTCCTTCATATTGTGAAATATTGAAAATCTATGGTTCAAAAGTAGTGAAAAGCTAGATGATAGCAATGTGACTTATGGAACTGCACTCAACACCAATTTTGCAAGACAGGGAATAACTTTGAAGGTTGCTACATGCAACAAGCTAAAAAAATATCTTAATTTCTTCTTCAGTTTATAAAAGTCCGCGGCATTTTTAAATTTACCTTATCTCAAACCGTTCTCAACAAAAGCTAGCCTGACCACTATTTTATTGTTAAATGCTACATATTTACTGTAATTTTCAGCCATTAATCTTCATGAAAGAAGGGTAGGCTGTAATGGTAAATCTCTCTGCATTTAAAAATAAATAATTATTCTATGATCAGCAGCACTAAGAATTACACTTCAGAGAAAAGTGGATATAATGAAATGCTTAAATTGATTAGAAGTTACCTTATGTTACGCCGACTGAATGTTGACATGTTGAAGCGGTTAAAGCAAGTGTAAATTTCTTGCAAGTACCTTATTAGATATTTAAAAATTTAAACTACTGCCTTTAAACTTAAAGGAAGAATCTTTTAACTTTTTTTTGGTGGAGGAGTTGAACTGAAAAATTGCCATTGGAAAGACTAACATCGAAGCACGTTAATTTGAACTTGACCTAAAAAAATGGCCGTAATCGATTTAAAAAGCACAAAACGTGTACGCAGATTCGAGGTGAGGGCCAAGATGAATACTTTAGACAAGTGTTCAAATCAGCTGATTTTAGTCACAAGACTAAAATTCTCCTCCTTATAACTAAACAAGTCGCTGGTTATCTTCACCAGAAATGTATTTCATTGAGGCTCAAACCAAATCCTTCGCGATACCCGTGATCGTCTTAATTAAAATCATTGTGTTTAGGTGAGACATAAAAGCCGTCCTTTTGGTCTTTTGAATATCCCGGGACACACTTAGACTTCATCCGCACCGACACGATTCACGTCTCCAGCGTTAGCGGTCACCTTAACAAATTCAGTAATTACACTACTTCTCCAAAACAGAAACCTTAAAAGTTCTAAATCTATCAAAATGAAATCGTCACGCGAAGTTCTTTATGAATGAAGACTGAAATGACTTACCAACATCAATTCATCAAAGAATAAAGAAATAGCACTTGTTATTTTTTCGAATTGATTACGAGTCGCTCGTCACTAAGAAAGGAACATTTCCAATTCAATGATTATTAAATGAAGTTCAGTTTTGCCCCAAACCTAAAGAATATCTCTTTGACTTTATAGTGAAGGTTTCTTCGAGAAGTAATTAGTCGATGGCGGCAGAACGAATAAAGCAAGGTGATTATTGTCTTCTGCAATTAAGAGCTTTGTTCCCTGAACCAATCAATGGACGGATTAGTAAAAACAAAATTGTCTAATTTGTGGAACGGCTTGTGCTCAGACTCAATCCGCCAATCACATCCGAGCTGACAGCAAAAGTGTCAATCAAGGAAAATGATAATGTATTGACTGATTGCGCCGAAACCCAATAGAATTTTAAACTAAATAATTGCGGATTTTGATATTATTCTGTTTTTCCTTGTTATCTGAAGTAGAATACATTTACCTTTGTCTGTTTCTCATTAACATACCATGCAATTACCATCTGTGAAAAAACACCGACAATCAACTCGCTATGAGGCGCTTTTAGCTAATAAGTCTGGTCCACGGCTTACATTTTATGAACTACACATGAAATTAATATTAATTCGAAAAATTGTTTTTCATTATTAAAGCAATAAAAAATTTCGTTAATAAGAAAGAAAATTTGTAAGACAGCTCATTATTTGGCAATCTCAATTGATACATTAACACGAAATGAAGCAAAGTGTCCAAATCAAGCCATTTTTTAAGAAAGGGCATTCTTTGTCTGATTGACAGAAAGATATCTCTTTTCATAGAATTATAAATACAAAATCGAACCCTGTTTAATTGGTTTCAAAAATAAACTAATGCGTTTACCCGATAAGGCAGCCAAACTGTGACGTCATTCACGTTATTAAACAACCTCCCTGCCAGATGGTACAAAGCTTGATAAGAAACGGTTTTGTCTCATTTTTAGATTTATTTCTATTTATATCTATGGATGAAATGTATCTTTATTAATTGTCCAAAACAAGATTATCTTCTACCTTGTATGGCAGCTCCTTTCTTTTGCAATCGGTTGTATTTTAAATTGAAAACACAGCATTGTAACTTTCTTCTCTGCCTTTTAGTGTTACTCTCATTGCCTTTTGCTCGGGTATTATGTGCAATCCTTTCTTTATTTTATTAAAACAAAACCAAAAAGAGAACCACCTGACCTGTCAGATCACAAGATCCAGAACAATTTTTTATTTGAAGAAAAAAAATGAATGCAAACCTTAGAAATGTACAATTTTGTAATCAGATATTTTAGTGCTAGATTGAAAATGAATCAAAATAAACACCCATACTTTAAAAGCTAGCTAGTATCAATGATATGCACGAGCTAACTGCCGCGATTCAATATATGTCTTATCAGCTTGCAACCACAAATTTGAAAATTATTGTATCTAAAAATATCACATAAAAATAACTTTATTAGGCCAATTTTAGAGGCTTGATATTATTTTGGTAAAAAGTAATAATGATAATAATAATAATAATGATAATAATAATAATATCTTTTGTATCTTCCGCGCGCGACAAATTTTCAACACCATTGGAATACCAGCTAGGGCTCCCGCGTGTCATTGAAAGTCATTTATAAAAGTTTTTTTTTGTTTTTTGAAGATTTAAGGCCTGAAAAAGGTCGATTTTAAATTTGCTAGAATTTATTTTTGAGGTCTTATAAGTCATTATATATGTAATGCGAATGAAGGTGAGTTTTTCTTGCATCCAAATCTTTCTGCATATCGGAAGCAATTTTAACGGGACGTTTGCGTCTTTCACTTTTTTGACCACCATTGCATTGACTGCACAAATTGGCTTTAAATGTTTTTACTTTCGCCATTAAAAATTCTTAAAAAGGTTTCTAAATTAGTTTGCTTCTGAGCTGCAGAAACCCTGAATACACAAAGAATGCGTAAAATGTGACTTCAAGAATATTGTGTACAATATTTTATCGAGTATATATACAGGCCCATGATCTATATTATGAAGTGATAGATACTAAAAAACACAGTTCTAGTTCAGTCAAACGTTTTTCTTACGTTTAGACTAGTTTCAAAAATAGCTAGCAACTTATTATAAAAGAGTCCTTTATAACGTTGCAAACTCATCTTTGGGGAAGATGGAATTCCCTTCACTAAACAATGAATTCTCCCGGCCCCACTTCAGGCCTGTATACCCGGTCCACGCCCATTCATTGTTTGAAAAATAACATTGCGTAATATTATGATCGAATTTTGCTCCTTCAAAAAAATTGCCCGTATCGTCGGCGACCTTTGAAATGTTGATCTGTTAAGCTGAAACAATGTTGTAGGAAAACCTGTTTACAACTTTCTGTATCTTTAGATCCGGGTCGGACCAAGTCAACCAAATATTAATGTAATAAATTAAGTATAAGAAAAGTTGACAAACAACGACAAAGAATTTTAGAAAGTTCGGTGTGGCCAATCGAAATATAGTTGCTAAAATTTATTGTCGTTGTTTGTCAACTTTTCTTATACTTAATTTATACCTGAAAAAAAACGTTTGAGAAGTCATCCAATCCTTCGAAATGCCCAAAAATATTTGTAACCATATTTTACTTGAAAAAATTGTATGTACAACTGAATTCGATGGAGGCATTGCAAAATATTTTAATGTTCCCTATCGTCTGGGCTCCCCACCAGAAAACTGTAAACAAACAAAAAAAAAAGATTCCCGCGAAGACTGTTTCTTTAGGTTCCAACATACACCAAGTGTCCCTTTAGCGTGGACTAACTAAGAATCCAATATGGCGGTCGATTTGAGTGTTGCACGCCGGCACATTACAGAAGCACTCGGGGATAATGCTGAGAAGTAAGTACCGAAATTATTTCAAGGTTTTCAAAATATTATGCAATTGAACTTTCGATGGTGTTTTTGTTTTCTTAGATACTGGAACAACATGAAGTTATGGTACAAGAACAAGGTAAGTTGTTACAAACAATTGAAGAGAAAATATACAAACGTGTTGTTACTAAAGCAAAGTCAGAAATTTATGGTGGGAGACGACTAAAAAATAAAGTGATTTTCTGTTAGCTTATAAATTTCTCTGACAGTATTGCTTGTATTTTTAGTATACCATAAATAAACTTTTCAACGAGCCATGTACCCATTCGTGCAATGTGGATAAATAAAATACCTACCTACCACATACCGGGATAACTTCCGTTCTGGAGCATACTTATTTATGCATGCAGTTTCATTGCGTATATTACTATAGAATTTAGGGTCTGGTTAAGAGTTAGTTTGCATGATTAAACAACCTATCTATATTGCTTTTTTTTTGCAAGTTGTAAGTGGCACAAAAAAATTGAAAGTTGAAAATGAATTGATAATAGAAAATAAGTGAAGTGAAGTGAAATGTCTCGGGCATGAAGCATCTCAGGTACGGAGCGTGTCAGGCTCAAAGTGTTTCTGGCACGAAGTGTCTCAGGCATGAAGTGTCTCAGGCACAAAGTGTCTCAGGCACGAAGTGTCGTGGGTTGTGGTACGAAGTGTCTCAGGTATGAAGTATCTCAAGCACGAAGTGTCTCAGGCACAAAGTGTCTTAGGCACGAAGTTTTTCAGGCACGAAGTGTCTCAGGCACAAAGTGTCTCAGGCACAAAGTGTCTTAGGCTTGAAGTATCTCAGGCACAAAGTGTCTTAGGCACAAAGTGTCTTAGGCACGAAGTATCTCAGGTACGAAGTATCTCAGGCACAAAGTGTCTGGTAACCGAAGTGATCCTTTAGTTGAATAATTTACGATCATCATCATCATCATCATCATATACGGTTTTACGTCTGTTTTTCATGCTGGCATGCATTGGACGGTTTTCAGAAAATTGACTTCCAAGCTAACCTATCTCTAGCCAGATCTTTGCTAATTTTTTTTTCTCTCAAATCTATCTTTATCACTTCTTCCCATGTTTTCTTTGATGCAGTAAATTAAAATTATTTCAATCAGGGTTTGTTTGTCATTGACATTCATTGTCTGAAGATAGTTTATATTTGTAAGTACCATCTCATATTTACATAAAAAATGCAAATTCTACTTGCAAATTGACGTTTAAGCGAGTTGCATGCACAGTAGGGGATGTTAAACTGACAAACATTATCTGTCAGGAAAAACAGACTATTTTATGGACTTCTGTTTTGCACAGCATTTATAAGAGTTTTGCCATTCAGTTCATATCATGTTTGTAAATGTTGGTCATTCTCAGGCTCACACCTAACATGGTTGTAGTTCGTGTAATTTACTTTGTGGTTAAGAGAATAATTAAATTTTTGAGTGGCTTTTTAGAAGCAAGAAAGCCAGCATTAAAACTAGAATTTTTTTAATAATTTGATGAGGTTTTCAAATAAGGCAGATTAATTTTTAAATTTGTTGTTTTTTGTAGAATGTTATAATTACCTCAAAAAGAAAGAGATCTTGAAGAATTAATCCCTTACTGAAACTTGCTACAAATAATTGTAGTTGAAGGATTCCACTTTAAAATTGTTTATTATAAAAAGTTATAATTTTCACATAAATTTTCCAGATATCCAAGCAAGACTTTGATACACAAGCAAGACAGTGTCTTGGCAATGATAATAGTAGGTCTAGCAGTAGCTTTTTCGTCATTGTTGCTCACATTTATTAATTTGCAGGGTATTCAATAAGTTTTGAAGTACTAGAAGTCAGGTTAAAGCGCTAGAATAGACGGCAAATAAGCTGGTCTATATCTCATTTTATTTGCATGATCTGATTCATTTTTATTAACTAGTCAATATTTGTTTATTAATTTTACTATAAACTCAACAATCAATTGGATGCAATTTGTATCCACTTTAGAATGTTTCAAATTCCTAAGTATTTTTAAAAAAGCTTATCTTGACATTGAATTGGAATATAATTGATTATTCATTGACTAACAATTTTTGACAGTTATACTGTAATTGCATGCACAGTGATTGAAAAAAGTAATGTGCATCTACTGACCAATAACTGAGCAGACCATTTTTTTATGTTTTTATCATTACTGTAGGACATGTTAGGTTTTCTTCTTCATAGAAAACTATTACACCTTTAGGGAAGGTATGGTTTTTATTAGGGGGGGGGGGTGGCCTCAGTGGAAGAGTCATCAGTAAAATTTTAACAAAGTGGGGAGGAAGGCTTACAGATTAAAAGTTAACGAAAGGTTAATTTACTACAACATGTGACTTCTATAAAATTCTTGACGTTTTACTGATAAACAAGAAAGAGTGCTATAAAAGGTGTCAGATGTGGGTGAACCTAACACTTGTAGAGTGTGGTTACTTGACAAATGTTTAATCATAAGAATACAAATTCTTTGGAACTCAAACAGCTTACACATACAACTGGATCTTATATACAAGCAATCCATGTAGCAGTTTTATAAAATTAATGTTGGAAATTTTTTTTTATGTTTTTTCATAAATCTGATATTTGTTAAATAAATTAGATTTAGATTCCATATGTCAACTTTCACTTTTGGTTATTTTTGCTTTGAATAAAATTATTATGTAGGGAGGGTTAGTACATGCATGTTTTTGTGTGTATTACCTTAAGTTTGTGAAGAGTCACACAAAAGTTTTAGCCTAGTAGAAATCTTATCTTCTCGTATGCCAATGAAAGTACTTGGCAGTGCTTAACAAAACTAACCAAGTTTTTGTATTAAAACATTTCATCTTGTTCTCTTGTTTAGTTTGTTTTCATAATGAGTTCCTGTTGGCAATTTTAGCCAAATGTCAAGCTTTAGGATCAACACCAGGTATAAACGTTCACTTGATTTAAATTGTAATTAATCATATATTTTTTTTATTTAAAATTAGATTGAAAGTATTTTAAGTTACTCCTGATTGATGAATAGTGACTCCTTATTGCGCTTGTCATATTGGACTATTAAGGGGAAACAAAAAGCTTACTCAACCTGAGGTACAGTAAGGGCTCTAGAGTCAACAGTGTAATAACCCCTCAAAAGTGCAAGGTGAAAGTACTAAGATTAAAAATTAATTAATTCTACTCTTTTCTTTTATATATGAGTTTCAGTATCTTCTAGAGTTATTGTGATTTATTTTGGTGCTAATCTGATAATTTTATTATCAAATAACCCTTGCATTACATAGAGTACACAGTTGTAATGATCAAGAATTTGCTACTTTGGGTTGGGTAAACTATGCATTATAATTACTTGGCAACCACTTCAGTCTATAGTTTATAAAAACTTTTCAACCAATGTTGGAGGGAAGCAGGAAGTTGTACTGACATTTTTGTCTGCATTTTAATTATCCTTTGTTTGTAAACTATTACAGTATTGATTTCATTCCCGTTATAACAGCAGTTAAATTTCAACTGTTGGTTTTTGATTATTTTTGAATAATGTATGGAATTTTCAATCAAGTACCTGTGATCCTACTGGATATACCAGCCTGCTATATCGAACAAATTAACACCCTTTACAGTTTTACAGAGAAACCAATGATATGCCATTTCAGCTAAGTTTGAAACTGTAACAAGGGCAAGTTAAAGAGCACATGATCTCCAGAATTAATTTTGGATATTTTGAAGTGCATATAGTTTATATGAGATTCCGAAATTTTAATGTTTAGAGCTATTCATTGTATTTTGAAAAAGTAATTACAAACAGGCTGGTAAAACCTTCAGTAGGGCACCATATCGCACTTTTAACGTGGGCTCAGAACAGTTGCTTCTGATGCCACATCAACAAATCAAAAGTTCGTACTATGTTTGTCACCCGAATTTTTAGTGCAATAATTTATTATCAGTTTACCTTTAATCCCCTAGTTTCCATCTCTCTTTTCCACACACCAATTTTTCTTACTGCCTCCTCTTCTGATTCAGCTGTTATCACTAGGTCATCGGCATACAAAAAGTCCCATAATCCTTCACCTCTTGCCTTTTTGGTTGCCTCCTGCATTACCAACACAAATAGCAGGGGACTTAGTGCTGACCCTTGATGTACTCCCAGTCCTATCTCAAACTCATCTAAAGTACCTGCTAGAGTCCTGACCCTTGACCTTGCATTGCTATATAAGGCTATAACAAGTGCTGTGAGATACTCAGGCACTTTTTGATGTCTCAAGGTCCATCAAATTGCTTCCCTAGGCACACGATTGAAAGCTTTCTCAAATCAACAAAGACAAGGAAAAGTTCTTTCTTCTTTGCCCCAAACTTTTCCAGTAGCTGTTATAGAAAGGTAGTTAGCAGCATTAATTAGAATTGGTGCTATATTATTGGTTTATGTAATTGAACCTTTAAAACACACAAGTAATGAGTAAAAGGTTTGATTACGTGTTAACCATTTATATTTGAAAAATTCTAAAAATTGACTGTAAAAAAGCAAAATGTGACAGTGACAACATGAAAATTCATGAATGCATGCACGGACGACTTCATGCCTCTGTCATTGTCATTGAAACTCCTGCATTTTGATTGGCTTATAATTAGTACATACTAGTAATCACACTGCTCCTGACCAACCAGAATCAATTATTTTTTTCATATATATGAGTACATCAGTCTGTAATATTAAATGTATTGTAGTTTTGGATCAAGTTAATAGCTGTAATAATAATTTTATTTTCATTATTGCTTTCACAGCATCACATTTTCAAACAACACAGAAAATTGCTCCAAAGCCTCATTTAATCAGAAAAACAAATAAAGTGAAAAAACAGAAAAAAGTGGTTGTTGCAAATTTTGAGGTAAGAACTTTTATAATGTACTTATCAAAATAATATGCAGTGTTGATATCAACTTCCTTTCTATTCTTCCTCTTCAGCATGAAAGAAATTAAAATATTTTTTCATGATTTATTGTGCTGCAAGAAAGTTCCAGTTTGTTGGACCTACTGCATTTGGTTATTCAAAAAAGCCTTTATTTCATATGTTTAGGCCCAGTTGTATTGCTAGATTCTCCCAACTTGAACCCATACTTTCCATTAAACAAGTTTGAAAGAATTTTACTTTTGATCTTCCTGGTAGTATGCTTTGTTTGATTAATTCTCATTTTCTCCTTACCAGATGTCTTATGTTGTATGTGTAATGTAAGTAGAAGTGAGGTGTTGATAACTGACTGGGACTGAAAGGGTTAAATTGTTTTATTAGAAACTTGTTTGATGTCTTAAAAGCAGGACTTGAAATGAATATTTGCCTTTGGGTTACTTAGCAGAAGTAAAATATAAAAAGTAGGAGGCAGCGTGGCTCAGTGGTCAGCATGCTGGATTTGCATGCGGGATGTTCCGGGTTCAAATCTCACTCTGATCATTGTCTGGATTTGTCTTGGGTGATCCCTGAGTCATACTGTATCCACCGTGCTTTGTAAATAGCCAACTGGTTTGCCTTCTACCAGTTGGGGTTTTTAATTGTGTCGTGTGTGTGTGTCAAACTCGGAGAAATTAGCTTTACAGCTACTACAAAATCCGATTATAAATAATAGAGTTGCTGTTGTTGTCGTTGCCTGATTGGCAAGCATGAATGCAATGCATGATTCTTAAGTTTTTGCTTCAGATGACAATTCTGTCTTTCATTGTAATACAAATTTCAGATCTTATTTGAAAAAATGTAATAATTGTGTCATAGTTTCTTTACATTGTTAGATTTACTTCTCTTTAATTTATATTGTGGCAAGTCAAACCTCAGTTTAATTTCTAAATGATTGTCAACCAACTGCTGGCGTGGATCCAGGTTTTTTGTTGAGGGGGTTTGACCAAATTGGCCATCCCCAGGAAAATGTTTAATTTTAAGTCTTGAGAAACATGGTCTCTGCCATTCTGAGGCAAAGGCACCTGTTTTTTACAGGGTTATGAACTTTTTACTGTTTTTACAAGTTTTTGACGTTAGCTGTTTTGATTTAGGGGGTTCAATCGAAACACCCCCCCCCCCCACCTTCCTAGATCCACAACAGAACTGATTAATTGTTTCAGACTACTAAGTCTAAAGAGAAAATTTTATAAATTGATTTAAGAATCACTCTTTAGGTAAGAAATGATTTTCAACCTGTCCATATTTCACTTTTTATTCTTGAATTGTTCTATTACCACAAAAAATGTTTGATCTTGGCATTGATAAATTATTTCAAAATGGATCCATTTTATTGGTTGGTTATTGCCTTTCATAACGATTGTGTGATTTTGTATGAAATCATCCTGCTTGTGACTTCAAATTATTCATATTTAAATTTTACACTTATTTGATGTTGAAATTTTGCATAATTTATGTATTTATTCCTGACCAAAATAATTGCAGTCCAGTCAGTTTATTTCCTTTTTGTTTATCTTGCACAAAGGTATTATTTCAAGAAGCCTACTTTTGGGCATCTAGTAGAGTGTGAAAAAATGAAATATACTGTATACGTATCGCTGAAATTTTTACTGACTAGTATAGTATTTGCAGAAAAAAAGGTTAAAAGTGTGGAAATAGTGCAGATTTTAGTCAAGAACATGGAATTGCACCTTTGCACTTTGCCAGAAGGCGAGACCTATGCACTGAATGGAGTAAAACATAATAAACCTCCCTAATTCTAATTTTAATATCTTGTTTTAGCACCAATTCAACCAAGAAGACTGTTTACAACATGCACCTCTTCTATCGTTAAAGGTACAGTACATCTTTTGAATACCATTAACCAACCTTTAAGTCTGTAGAAATGGGAAAAAGCTAAAAATCAACCATTTTCTAAAAATACTGGAAGAAGCGTAAAAAAGTTGTTGTGAAAGTCTGGATATTTTAAAATTGACTTCTAGCAATATTAGAATAATTTTATGTTTTTAATAATCATTGTGGTTATTCAATTCAGTACCCAGTTTAAACAATCATAAAAGAGAAATATGATTTTTTTAAGATTCAGTGGGATTCAAACCCATGACCTTATAATGAGAATAATAATTATTATAATTATAATAATCTTCATTTCAAAGGATAAAATTACATAATAATTATCTTAAGTTACAGTAAAGTCATATTTAATTAAAAATGAAAATAACAAATTTATAACGAAATTAAATAAATTATCATTAAAATCCAAAATAATATAATTATAAAACCCTATATATAATAGTTAACCTATTTACAAATGATGTCTTAATAAAAGTGTTTTGTGTTTATTTTTGGCGATAGGCATTGTTCTTGATATAATTTGTATTTTGAATGTTTTCTTGGTATTTTCATCTGACCTAGGGGGTGTTCATCTATCCTAATTAGTTTTTGAGAAACAGAATGGCCTTGTCTTTCTAGAAGACTAAAAATATCTACTGGATATGAAATGAAATGCTGCTTTATACATATCTTCAGGAAACCATCAACTAAACTAAGATCAATCTGAGTCTGAGGCTTCATATACACTTAAACCGTACAGTTCATATTGTCATTATTTACACCATGGTACGAACTCAGCCTTGTTACTCCTAGTCTAATTTGAAAATTAGTAATTAAAAGTTACTTTCTACAACTGTACCATGACATCATAAAATGGTTTTTGTAGTTATGATATAATATAGTGTAATATGTATAATATGATAATTCTCCTGAGATATGTAAGTATTTCCATTGTTCTAACTTTCATAATTTATACAGCATAACATTTTAAAAGTTAGAAGATCTAGACAGAAAAACATCCAAAGTGTATGCTGTAAGAGATAGAAACATTCAAAACATAAATATAGACAAAAATTCAGTTTCCATATAACTATGGCGGTGTGGTTTGAGCAGTTGATAAGATGTCTGCCTTCTAATCACCAGGTCCCTGGGCTGGATCATCAGTTCTGCCGAAATTTGAATCATTGTGTGACCCTTTTTTCTGCCTAAGCTCACCCTGTTTTCTGACCTTTGAGGTTGGTAAATGAGTACCAGCATCTGCCGGGAGCTAACCTGGGATGGATTAGTGCCCCATCCAAGGGGAGTCAAAGACTCTCAATTGCTTAACACTATGGAAATTGGAGATAACCCTCTTAAAAGGATTTAGCTTCAACTATTTGTGCAAAATCACTCATGAATTTATTGACATTATAGAATAATTTTTGTAGTCATTTTTTGACAGTTAAGTGTTGCTTCAATGCTAGATGTTTTGGCAAGCCTTCTACTTTACATACTATATATAATAAAACTATATAAGAATAAGAATCATTTTTGTAGTACATATAATATGCAGCCTGAGTAGATGTAATTACAGCATCAATTTATTTATTATAACCCTTTTTGAACCACAAGACATAAAATGGAAAAAATGTAAAATAAAATCTGACATTTCATAGTAATAATAAAAATTACGGTTAAAACACGACGTTTCGACAGTCCTGCTGTCATTATCAAGTAAAATTGAATATTGAAAATATTTGTATATATATATATAAAATGTAAACAATAAAAGATAGTACGGAATTTTAAAAGTCCACTATAAAATGTAGAACTGTAAACAATAAAAGATACTCACTAAGGAATATTAAAAATGTGATAAAACAATAGACAACCAACAAAAGAACAAAAGGACGTAGAATTAAAATACTGTTAAATAAAATACTATTAAATA
>JAOBBB020048531.1:4503-23750 GCA_025331005.2 Zoanthus gigantus
ACTGGTAGTATGATATTCTCACTGGTAGTATGATATTCTCACTGGTAGTATGATATTCTCACTGGTAGTATGATATTCTCACTGGTAGTATGATATTATCACTTGTAGTATGATATTCTCACTTGTAGTATGATATTCTCACTGGTAGTATGATATTATCACTGGTAGTATGATGATACTCAACTTTCAGGTGTTATCTAAATGTCAGGAACATTTGTGTTCTCCATGGTGTCTTGGGATTGGTCTCATAAAACCCCGTTTTGTTCTGTATTCTTAAGACATTTATAGGTATTAATAGGTATTTTTACATGGCGGCAAAACCAAATTAATCTTAATCGATATGATACTGGATTCTTAATGCTTTTGTTATTCTCAGAATGAGCTGGTCGGCCACTTGGCTCAAGCACTCAAATCTCAGATTCCAGAAATCACCCAGACTCTGCTTAATCTAGCAGAGTTTATGGAACACACAGAAAAAGTAAGTTCATTGTTTTTAACGTGCTATTTGTGTCCAGAAGTAAAGACCATTTTTACAATGATTGATTCTTGTTGCTATGATGATTCTTTGTTTGTTAGTTTCTTTTGAAATAGGAAAAAACACTTCAAGGTAAATGTTTTGTAAAGTTAAAACGTCTGTACTTTAAATTCCTAACGTCAAGGATCTTCAATTCATCAGTATTGTTAATAGGTAGTTTGATTATGTATTTGACCTACTCTTCGCTGCACTTATATGTTTTTTGTTCTAAAAACCTTTTTGTTGGTAGTCAGTAAATTTAATAATAGTTTAAATGTGAAGGTTGCCATTTACCTTGATTGTCATTTCGCTTGTCCCAGGCCATGTTCTATTTCTTGGGGCTTTAAAGTTGTTATTGACCGGCGGTAATTAATAATAAGTCTTAAAATCCGCTGGATCCTTTTGGTGTTCATATACCCTTTGCTAAACTTAAACTCCTTAAACTGCACAAAACGATTCTTTTCCATACTGCATGTTTTAGGTGTCATAACTCAAAATCCAACTTCCCGAAAATTTTAGATGCTTTCTTTTTTCTTTGACCAAACACATCTACGACACCCGAGAGACGTCCTTTGCTCTCCCAAAACTTACTAACAACTTTGGCAAATTTAAAATCTGATTTTGTGGCTCAAAGTCATAAAATGAAATTGAGGAAAAGCTCGAAACTTTGGGTTTCTGTTGCCTTAAATGGAAAAACAAAAAGTTGCTATCTAAATATGTTTATCTGGTTTTCTTATTGTTTGCTTTTTGTCAAACTCAGTTGGGTTAATTTAACAATAACCTTGTTTGCCTTATGCTTAAACTCATTGGCCAAAACAAATTTAGTGGAATTATACTAGTACCCCACTAGATTAGCTTCTAGGGGTATTTTGGGTGTTTAATCACCGTACCATGTTAATTAACAAACCGCTCTTAAATGGTGGTCTGTGTTCCAGTGAGAGGGGAGAAGAATAATCCTAGCTAAATACTGAAATTAAGTCTTTAATGAGATCTGAATTTGAATTGGTAATTTATTGTTTCACAGGGAGCCCTACCACTGAGTAATGACCTGTTAGGCGAGCAGGCATCCATGTGCCGAGCATATGCCAAAGCACTCCACTATAAAGAAGAAGAGTTCCACAGGGGACCAAAGACTGAAGTTCTTGAAGCACTGATTAGGTAGATTTACTTTTGAATGTAATTTGATTGAAACACCCAGACTTCAGTCTTTGTTGCTAATTCGTGAAGGACGACACATTTATCGATAATTTGTCGGACACTTAGTTCTGACTCGCATACTACCTCTGTGAAAGACATTACAAAAAGTTACACCAGCAAAACGGCATTTAGTAACTGCTTTTGACTTCGCTCTGCATTTGTTTAAACTAGTATTTCAAATGTGGTCATATATTTCAGTTGCTGTGTGTTACATTATTGAACGTTTCTGAATACGGACCTTTGATTAAACGGCGTTTGTTTGTTTTCACTTTTAGCATCAATAACAAACTGCAGCAACCTGAGGCAGCGCACGGTGTGCTGATGTACGCACAGAAGAACTACAGCTCAGATGTGGTTAGTCAGATCATAATTTGTAAATGTTCTGCCAAGGATTTCTCAGCAAAGAAATGACTCAGTGAAGTTATGAATGATCTTCGTGGTTGTGCATGCAGTTTAAGCAACTACGAAAGAGAAGAGTTTTGTGTTTGTTGCTGCAACGGTCAATCCAAACATAATTGTTTACATCGCAATACAAACTCATCTCTATAATAAATATACTGCGGCAAGGTTAGCCATATTGGTACGGTGCCAGTCTACCGAGCAGGAAGCTGGGGCTTGATTTTCGGTTTTAAAATAACACAGGTTTTTAAATAATTGGTTAGATCTTCCCGTCATCTCGGATATGGACGTTTAACCGTAGGTCTAGATAGTCTTCCTAATGTATCACTTGACTTGAAAATAAAGATAACAGCAATACAGATGTTCTGTGATAAAGTATACATGTAATATTGACAATAGTTTAAACATGTAACATCTAGAAGTAGTAATGCAACCAGGCTATGTCGCTATTCAAGATAACTCAGTTGTTTTGTACTGTATCGCAACATCTATCATTTTAGTGTGTTGTATCTTGCTGTAGTGTGGTATGTTGTATTATGTTTTTGTGGTTATTATATAGTATTGTGTGGTATTGCTTATTTTTTTAGGAATTGCTCTCTTTTGCATTATATGAATTTCTGCTGTATCGTGCTGTTTATTCTATGCAGTACAAATGTTCTTCTGTAAAACAGTTACTTCTTTTCTTCCTAATGTTGCACAGAAAGTGAAGGAAGGGTGGCATGAGAAGTTGCACGATTGGGAGAGTGCTCTCTCAGCATACTATAGGCGACAGATGCAAGATCCAGATGATATTAACCTGAGCTTGGGTCGAATGAGGTGTCTAGAGGCGTTAGGAGAATGGTACGAGTTATTTAATTTAAAACAGTTTTCGAGTATTAAAATGGTGCAAATCGAGTTCTTAGTATGTTAGGCAGCCCAAGGATGAAATATGGCAAGTATTTGAATTTGATTAACAGGCCTTAGATTCCAATTTGAATGTAAAAAGTTTAGTAAAAATTTGGTGAACTACACCTGTGTTTCTAAAGAAACAGGTTTTTAAAAAAAATTTTAGGTCTGACATTGTAAAAGGCAAAAACACTTCCGGATGTTATTCCGTTGTCTGACTTCAAACAGTAACCAAAATACTAATGGTTTTCCCTTTTTTCCACGGTGGCAAACGTATTTTTTTTAACAGCTAGTGAAAGTCTGCATATTTTATTAGAATATTTGAATATTCAGCCTAGATAAGGGACGATGAACACTGTTAGTAAATGTCCCTTTCATTATTCAGCCTAGATAAGGAAGGGACGAAGAACACTGTTAGTAAATGGCCCTTTCATTATTCAGCCTAGATAAGGAAGGGACGATGAACACTGTTAGTAAATGTCCCTTTCATTATTCAGCCTAGATAAGGAAGGGACGATGAACACTGTTAGTAAATGGCCCTTTCATTATTCAGCCTAGATAAGGAAGGGACGAAGAACGCTGTTAGTAAATGGCTCCTACTCGGCTTGGTTCCTAAATCATTCGAGTTTTTAGAAAACAAATCATAGCTTTACTTGCAGTATGAAGAAAGCCAAACTAGAAACCGTTTTATTGTAAAATAGGTTTAAAGGGACTCGGATATATAAGATATGAACCCAGGAAAAAGCAAACAAACTTGGTCAGTTTGATAAAGCGGTTTCATAATTGTTAAGAACTTCTCAAAAATTAAAGACGTTCCCTTAACTGGTTTGTTTGATAGGGGTGAGCTTCACCACTTGGCGTGTGAAAAATGGCCGAAGGTTAGTGACGATATACGACAGCAAATGGCTCGAATGGCTGCCGCTGCGGCCTGGGGACTGGGTAAGAACCTCGTTTGGAACATTTTGAATCATACAATGATTTTATAATGATTAATAAAATTGGATAGTACGTGCGTTTTGATTGGTCTACAAGTGTTTTTCATAGCGCTATGAAGCACGAAAATGACGTAAGCAATATGGTTGGCTGTCTCCATAGATATTTACAGTTTCATGAAAGAAATTGAAGTATACATACACGCTTTGTATGTCATCGTTTTTTTTGTTAAGACAAAAAATAGTTTTGTAAAACAAATATAACATGTTGTCTGTACCTTCATAGCCTAGTAAAAACCCGGGTAACGTTTGGGAGACGCCGAGAGCATGAAGGTACGGAAAACATGTTTAATTTGTAATTTAGATGGTTCAAGTCGCAAAATATAGCGTAAATGTTTGTTCTTAAGAGATCATTGTTTTGAAGCAAACACTAAACATACAGTAACACATTCTGAAGGATTCTGGGACAGCATGGAGGAGTACACTTGTATGATTCCACGCGAGACACAGGAAGGAGCATTCTACAGGGCCGTACTTGCTTTGCATCAGGATCACTTCCAACAAGCTCAGGCGGTATGTAGAGATCTTTAGAAGGCTTACATGTGGTTATAGTTTTTTTGACATGAAAGGGGGCCAAATCAAAAGCTTTACCGTCCTTTTCACTTGTGTTTTAGCCTCTCATTTTGCTTAATAGAGCCTAAACAAACAACTCATTACAGTACTTCATTATAATTTATTACAAGTACTGAAAATGACTTTTATTCGAAAACGTTTTATTTTATTAGTCAATATCAATCAATAATTTTATCCTTGTTTTTAATATATTTTAATAAGAAGCACAATTATGTCATAATTTATTATGTTAGCGTGTTTCCTTATTCGGCTGTTATTAGTGCAGTGTCATTGTCTTCATTCCATGGATTCTTGCAACTTAGTTATTGTACTTACAATAGATGCATATTGTACTTTTTGCATTAAGTGCATCGATGCAGCAAGAGACCTTCTGGACACAGAACTCACTGCCAGAGCTGGAGAAAGCTATAATCGGGCATACGGGGTAAGAAAAGAACAAAAATATGCTTTTATTAAAAACATTTTTTTTCAGTCATTATGGAATAAAATATGTGAGTCTCCTTATTAATAGTTAAAGTCACTTATCATTTCTAACTTAGTCGCGCATAAGATCTTGACATATCTGCAAACAAATTTATTCTCTCTTAAGATGGCTCAAAACAGTTTCAACACTTTCAAGAGACTTTGTTATTAAGATTGACACTACAACACTTTTTCATTCAGCAGCAATGGTTTGGTGCCATATCAAACACCTGTTATTGCTGAAAAAGATTTGGTTGTTTTTGTGAAGTAAAAGGTTACCATGGCTACAGTAAAGTCCAGCAAAAATACCCCATATTTTAACTTTAGCTTCTCATATTTCAAAAACCAACTCCGTGAGCCCCATTTTTTATTTCTGAAATGTAAGCAGTATGCCAAAATGCAGCTTTCTGCCTAAATATTGTGTGTTTTTGCAAGGCTTTCCTGTTTCCATGGTAGCTTGTTACATAAAAAAACAAGAACAACTGTATCTTGCAGCAATAATTGATGTTTCATGATAAAGTGTTGTAACGTCAATCCTTCTAATAACAAGGTCTCTTGAAAGTGTTGAAACTGGTTAAAACTTCATTGAACCATTTCCTTTACCTAAATGCTAAGGACCTGAAATATCAAATTAATATTTAAAAGGTATTGCCAAACTGATCCACATGTGTTGCAAATAAAATCTTTTGTGCAGTTTTTGCACAAAAAATAGGTGAAATAAATTTCCTTGCTGTAGTACGAGCATTTAGTGAGATTTGTCTAAAAATTAAAAATTAATTTTAAGCCTGTCTCTCGTCTCTCCCGTACCTAGGCCATGGTTACTGTGCAAATGTTATCAGAATTGGAGGAGATCATTCAATACAAACTCGTGCCCGAGAGAAGAGAAGCTATCAAGCGTACATGGTGGAATAGATTATTGGTAAGCTTTTCTTTATCATACATGCTGAAAGTCTTTCATAAAAAGTTCTCAGCTATCTAAGAATTGATATTGAAAATCCAAATCCAAACAAGGTATCGTATTAAAGAACAGTTAGAGCTAACAGTTAATTAAAGATAATAAGTACTATAGAAAGCCTAATGCTTGTGGTTGATATAATTAGCCATTATCAAATATTCCATAATACTCTTTTTGTCCAAAGTTTTGCATAAGCAAGCATTCTTTTTATTTTCTCTTAGGACTTACGATGTTCACACGAGAAACTGGAAACAATGCTTATGCAAAATTTTGGGTGGACAAACGAAGAGTAGTATGGTATTTTTGATACTGGCTAATAGACATCGAGTATATATATCACATGCGTATTAGTAGCTAGTTTGAAGCCATCAAAATTGGCTTTAACACCAAGTACTTGAAGATTACGATCAAATAAAAAACGATAAAAGCAAAGTTTTAAAGTCAGCTCTGGCAAGGCAGTTGAGGCAGGATCAGGCAATATTGTGACCGGGCGGCTTCTAGCCGGCGTAGGAGCCAAAGTTTAATATTGCTCTCATTAAAAAGTCTCTTTTGGCTTATCCAAGTAAGTGTCATCATGCTCCTCTTTACAGAAATGTAACAGCAACAGCAACAGCAACATCAAAAACAACAACAATAACAACCATAACTTGTAAGCGGACTTAAAAACAGAAAACCATTATGATTGAGCTCCCAGGACAACACTTAAAATAGTTCATTCTTTCTGGCAACCTTCGTAACGTCAAAGGCACTAGAATAACCTTTTTTGCGCTTTAATTAAATGGAATGGTATACTAACAAACAAAACAAATAGTAGAATGTGTCTTTGGTTATCATAATCATACTATTGTTGCTGATATCATCATCACGGATCATTGCCGGCCATTACTATATTATTTCTCAGTCGAATAGCTAGCAATGCTAAATGCTTTTTTTTATTCTCCTTATTTGTTTATTTATTTGTTTTTTTATTTTTTTGTTTGTTTGATTCTTTGTTTATTATACAAAACTAATTGGTTTTGTATTAATTTTCAATTATTGCTCCAGCTTTATAAAAGTACATTTTGAGTTGACTTTCATAAAAGATCTCATTACGCGCAACTGTGAAGAAGATTCAGCATTTCTTGAGTCGTCTCAACGTTTTTATAGCTGACAGATTTGTAAAGATTGCACACAAATTTATCTCACGGAAGTGTCCTAAACAATTAAGTGTCTAGATTAAACAGCGATATGCTAGCTTTCTTTTAAATGAAAGGTTGTTTGGGTTGTTGGTAATGTTTTTAGTTAACGTGAGGTTTTTTTTATCACTTTAACAACTTTTATTACAGGGTTGCCAGAAAATCGTCGAAGACTGGCAGAGGATACTCCAAGTGCGCTCGCTAGTGTTAACTCCACAGGAAGACATGCAGTCTTGGCTGAAGTACTCAAGTTTGTGTAGGAAGAGTGGGCGCTTGGCCCTTAGTCACAAGACCTTGGTCATGTTACTTGGGAGTGACCCCTCAAAGAATACAGATCAGCCCCTACCAACTACCTACCCACAAGTGACTTTTGCCTACATGAAGCACATGTGGAGAGAAGGACAAAAGGTAAACGAAGGCTTTGGCTTTCTTCAGCTCGTGCTTCATTTTAGTTTTGTTTGAATCGTTGAGAATTATAGGTTATAAACTAAGTTATATTTGTTAACATACTGATAGGCGAGGTTGGCAGAATGGCCTAGTCGTTAAAGGGGTTCCCCCTAGCTTTGCAACCCATGTTTGAATTAAGTTCTGTAGAGATTAGCTTATCTTTTAGCCCATTTAACAAAGGTGTTTACTACAGAAATGCTTTGAATCATAAAAAAAAAACTTTTTATATTAGGAGGAGGCATTCAGCCATTTGCAGCACTTTGTACAGACAACTATTCACGATCAGGCGCTGCAATCGTTATCACCTACAGACGATGGTCAGAAACGGGAAGAGTTACTCAAACTTCTAGCAAGGTATCTTGGCTTGTTGATTAATATAGAATGGCAAATAAAAATAATAATAATAATAGTGCCGTCACAATGGACGTTGGCGACAAATGATCCACTCGTGTCTGTCCTGTGATCTACGAATAGCCTCATCCCAAGGGATTCGCACATAAAATCCATGAACTTTCTCCTAGGTCTGCCTCGTCCTCTCTTCCCAGGGATGCATTAAATAGTCGTTTCACAGTCCGTTTCCCTAGCGGTAAAGGTATATCAACTGTGGTAAACAATGAAGGTCTCTGGATCTCAACGGACTCACAACCTACATGTTAACCACTTTCAAAAATCGTTACAGCATCCTTTAATGATATTTGGGACATCTAAGCAACTCTTCTTTAATAATATTTGGGTACATCAATGCACCTCTTGTTTAATAATATTTGAGGACATCCATACACCTCTTGTTTAATATTACTTTGGTACATTACGCACATTTTCTTTATAAATATTTGGGAAATCCATGTCCTCTTGTTTGATATTATTTGGGGACATCCATGCACCTCTTGTTTAATATTATTTGGGGCATCCATGCACCTCTTGTTTAATATTATTTTGGGACATCCATGTAATATAATAATAATATTTGGGGACATCTATGCACCTCTTGTCTAATAATATTTAGGGATATTCACGCACTTCTTGTTGCCCTTCACTTTGTCCTAAGATCCTTGTCTTCACGAGGCGTGGTTTTAGTCAACCAAATTTTTTGTAACAGCAGTATTGCCATTTGATTGCAGTAGCAGATAATACTTCGAATGAGTTACTGGAGAAGATATTTTTTTTATCAAGATGTTTGCATGTTTGATGTTGCTAAAATGACATAATTACCATAGGTAACTGACCTCATCATACTTGGGTGCTGGAGATCAGGGAACTCGATTGAATGTAATTGTATTACTATCTGTTTTAGATGTTGCCTCAAGCTAGGAGACTGGCAGACCTCATTGCAGGGCTTTACAGAAGCCACTATTCCACAGATCCTTCAATATTATGCAGCATCAACAGAACACGATAAGGAGTGGTACAAGGTGTTGTAGTGTGCTCTTTTTGTTATTTTTACCATAAAAATAGGATTATAAATCCACCCAGGTTATCGGTATTTGTCTAGGGAGGTCCAGCCGTTGAAAAACCTATAGCATCAGTCCTAGACTAAGATAAAATACTATTTGTCTTAAAAACTAGTTTGTTGATAACTTAAGAACGTTTCTAAGATATCAAATACAAACCTTACCTAGGAACATTTATTCTGTAGTTTAAAAGATTGTATAAGTTACATCACCCAAGAATGATTTAGGATTGGATTACCGCATTAGAGCTAATGAACACTGCTAATCTCGGGTTCGACGGCAACGATCATATCTGACATTCAGCCACACGGCAAAAGCACCCATCCAAAGTCGATTTGGGTATCCACCCTGCAAGGGAGGCAAATGAGTGCCTTCGTTAGACAGAACATCAGATGAAGTAATATGCCATTTACAGTGAGATTAAGGCACTACAGAAACTAGCACCGATGGTCGTTAAAGCTCATAAAGGTTCAAATTTAAAAAGGCCTGTGCTATTCAGAGCAGTTTACAGTATACCAATCTGCACAATAGAATTTATCTAGTTTGGTTCAGGAGTTATCAATGAATTTGAGAAACGTTTGTATAGTCATTTATGAAATCAAAAATATCACTGTGCAAAAGGCACTATGATAACACAAAAGTAAGGTTTGGAAGTATAAAGCAATTTATTCTCGTTTGATTCTACGTCAATGTTAATTTGTATCTTTTGTCTAAAGGCGTGGCATTCCTGGGCTTTCAAGAATTTCGAGGCCGTTTTGTATTATAAGAACCAACAGCCTTCATCAGAGATTGGTTCGCCCATTGATTCAATGTCTACCAAAGAGGCCAGTAGCCATACCAAAATTTCTAGTGTAAGTAGAAATTAATTTTCGACTCTGTAAAAAAGTGTTTGGTGTTGAATGTTTTATGTGTGGAAGTACCATCAGCTTTTCAGCTTTACATTAGAACCACCATCCTCAGTACTACATTGTCGTCATTATCATAATTCCTTATCTAAAGCAGAAAATCTAACTCCCAAATTTGTATGCTTCACTCTTATTCTTACTGCTCTTGATTGTTTGTTTCTTTTGTTTCTTTTTGTTCAATTCTGTGTAGTTTGTATGTAGTTCCAGTTGTAAGAACAACATAAAGATTTGCATCAGATAAAACACAAAAGTATCTTCTATTTTTGCTTTGGTTGTCATTTAACATTTTATCTTTATAATCCCCATGAAAACACATTTCTTAAAACACAATTATATTTACAACAATCTTTCAGCTATACTCGTGTTCATCATACAAGCTTACAAGTTACAGTTTTAAAGGACTGTCTCCCATTGTTTTCATTGTTGCTTTTCAACTATTTTCATTCCAGGACATTAATCCAGTGATAACATATGCAGTCCCAGCTTGCCAAGGCTTCTTCAGGTCTATATCACTCTCAAGCGACAACTCACTGCAAGATACTCTAAGGTAGGACACATTTAGATATCATTTTACGAAGGACTACCATTTTCCAACACTATAGCTATATCCATTTTATTGTGATAGATAATCTTGAATCATTTGTTTTTTGAGCAGTGGTTATAGCTTCCCTATTCTCTGTTTTGTCTTTATTTTTCGAACCTTTGAAGCAACGATAACAAAAAGGTTGGTAAACGAGTATTGTTTTTATATTTAAATGTTGAGAGTTATTACTGCAGGCTAATCTTCCTTCCCATGGTGAACTTCTGAAAATTGAAATTTGAAATAGTCATTTTACATTTTGAAGTGTTTTCTTAACTTTTGCTTTTTGTTTCTTTTCGCCCTTGTTATTATGCTTTCAGCATTTGTGTGAAAGCTACAAAACGGAAAACATGACAAGACTAGAACCGAAATGGAAAACCTTACGGTTAACTTAGGCTCTAGGCTTTTCCTAGTTTTATATCCTATACTTTATGAGATTGATAATAGTTATTTAAAATGTTGTAAAAATTCTAGTATAGTTTTCAATATAAACTCGAACCAAGAAGGGAAATGCAGATGAAATGTATTGTATTGTATTGTATTGTATTGAACTAATTTGGCCTTTGTTTTAAGGCTTGTCTTTTTGTTGAACGTTTTTGTATTTCTCGTGAAACAAGTCGTTCAGATGAGAAATGTTTCTTTAGTTAACCATTTTTCAGTATTGGTAATCTTTACCAATGAGCCAGCTTTAGTGAAAGCATATGAACTTTAGAATCGAAAATTCACTATAAAATGATTATTGCAAAAGATTTGATCACATTAATTTTTCCAATATAGCAGAGTCTATTTTTTTATGTTGCAACTGACGCTAACGTCCAGCCTCCACCAATGCATGACTCGGAAAACACATGATTCCCAATATTTGTCGCCCATACTATAGCTAATATCCCTGTCGTTGTCCACTTGGTCCCCAGGCTTTTGACCCTTTGGTTTGATTACGGACATTGGCCAGAGGTATATGAGGCTCTCGTAGAAGGAATTAAGACCATACAGATCGACACATGGCTTCAGGTAATATCTTGAGCTTTTTTGAGTTGTAGGAAACGAGATCGTTAATGGTGATCAATTCAGTAAATGTTCTCTGGCTTTTAGAATCATTAATGCTTCAAAAGAGCTGAATTTGTATTTTTGAAACCTTCATCTTATAACTCGTTTGTTGCCCTTTTTCAGCCAATCAGCGTGTGTGATATAATTTAGGTATGCAAGTATACTGTGTTTTGGCTTCAAAAGATATCCAGGATGCCAGTAATAGTAAATCGAGAATTGTTCTCTGTGTTGTGGGAAACAGCGAAAGTACATGAAAACGTCACGAAAATCACGAAATTTTAAGATCAAAAAATAGCTACTACTAACTTTTCAAAACTTAGAAAAGTGTAAGTGCTGCCGATTCTATAGATCTTCGACGTTTTTAAAGAAATCTATTAGTAATCTATTTAAAACAATACCTCCCCCAAGTTCTCGTGTTTGCGTGTAGCTAGGTATCCGTTTCTAGAGAATTGAAAAATAGACAAGAATTAAAATTCATAGCTTGCTTTGGAAATAAAAGTGACAAGTTCGTGTGCATGACTAGTCTCGATATCATCCAATTTTACAGTTTCCTGGCAAGAAAACTATAATAATTCATTGAACTATGTCTACTACCAGGTGATTCCACAGCTCATTGCCAGAATAGATACTCCGCGACAACTTGTTGGACGTTTAATTCACCAGCTGCTGACAGATATTGGAAAACAACACCCGCAGGTTGGTGTAAGACGTTATCAACGCCGAGCGTACTGTATTTATTTAGCTAGTAGTGCCTAAGGCAGTCAGTCAAACGCTTCATTATACCAAGATGCATCCAAACAATAGCTCAGTTGGCTCCTAATGGCATCAATAAATGGCATGTTTTTATTTTTATTACAATGATAATTGTCACCTACAGTTTTCATTCCCTATGAATAGAATCCCCTCTGTAAACTCGTATCTTTTTAAAGAATAGATTGCACATGCGTGCTAGTAGCTAAGTTGAAGCCACTAATGCTTACACTATGGCCACATTGGTAGCGGGCATTACCTCATAAATCTATCTAAATAAAAGTTAGCCTGAAGGTGAGCAGCCATGGGCAGTTGTTTCAGTGTAGTACGCCAAGAATTACCCCTGTATGGGCTACCTGCCTTGGCTAATTCTTAGAAGCAGCTGTTTTGGACCTTTTGAGCCTCATAAGCACGTCATAGCTAATAAACTGATATAAATAGCTCATGCGTTTAACTATAACAGGTCATACACTTCCTGTCTAAGTCAGAAACCTGTCTAAATTTGATAATTCGATTAAGCATTTAAAGTAAAAGGTACCATTGTTTTAGATATGTTACTAAGTGCTTAGTTTTAATGGCAATTGATGCCTTGCTACATCTGTGATGTTTTATTAAAATAATGAAAGTGTATATTTAATACAGTTGAGTTTACAAATGATAACTTATTGTAAATACTAAGATGTTTGAACGTCGTGCCCATCTCTCATGGCCTTCATAAAGCAACTAAAATGCAGCTTCTTGTTAACGGTACCATATGTTGTTGAATGTCTGTTATCACGTGAGATTTTGTTTCAATGCGTTCCCAAGCCAGCCCCCATTTCAAGACAATTCTCTCCCATATCATTTTCTTGCTCCACCGTTTATACCAGTATAGAGAAAATCTGTACATTCTCTACGTGAAACGAATAGCCTGTAATTTGATGATGGACGAAAACAAAAGAGTTTTGTGGTCTTTTGCAGCTCAGCATAACGTCCGCTTGTTTCGAGCTTTTCTTAATGTCCCAGTTTCATTGTATTTCTGTGAAACAAGGAAAAACGTTCGAATGACTAAAGTATGTTCTCATATAGTATTTTTCATCCAATAAAGGCCCTTATTTATCCGTTGACCGTGGCGTCAAAGTCAGCTAGCACGGCTCGTCACGGCGCAGCTAATCAGATTCTAAAGAACATGTGCGAACATAGTCCGCAGCTGGTTCAACAAGCAATGATGGTAAGTTGTCTGTATAAATTGTAATTTACGTTGCTTCTAATAACGACTTATCTGTTTTTGTGATTTATTGTTTTAGTTTATATACATTTTTTTTATTTTTCCTATTGTTATTTACATGGAAAAGGAACTGTGTGACCAAGCACTCGTCAACCCATCGTGTTGGCGTGTTCTTATGTATTAATGAAATTTCCAAGAAATACTTTGCTTGCTTTAGCAACATGAGAACTAAACTTTAAGAGTGATTCATTCGTGCCAAGGTGTTTTTGTAGGTTTGTTTTTTTTCAAGCACCCAATCGCCGTTTCCAGTTTGTAGTTTTAAGGGGAGTTTTTAAGGGAAGCGATATGAGGCATTTGACATTTTGAGGGGTAAACATTTGAGGTCTTTGGAATTTTTAAGGGGAGACAGATACTGGACTTTTGACTTTTAAAGGGAGCCGATAATCGGTATTTGTCATTTTAAGAGGGTACAGATATGAGGCATTTCTCACTTTATGGGGGGACAAATAAGGGGCATTTGACATGTTAAAGGGAACATATATTGGGTATTTGTCATGTTAAAGGGAGACAGATATGGGGCAGTTGTCATTTTTAGGGGGGACATATTAGGATTTGATATTTCAGGGGGAACAGATATGTTGCATTTGTCTTTGGCAGGTACGGAGTATTAGCATTTTGACATAATTTTCTTCAACATTCCTCGCTCTAAAACCAAAAGTTAATAACTTTATATTGAATTGGGCGACCTTTTAGATCAAATTCTAACTTTCAGTGTTAAAAACATTTAAAAATTTAATGATAGAGCTACAACCAATACACTTGATTTGGTCTCCCTTTGCAGGTTAGTGAAGAATTAATACGTGTGGCGATCCTTTGGCATGAGCTGTGGCACGAGGGTCTAGAAGAGGCATCTCGCTTGTATTTCGGTGAGGGAAATGTTAAAGGAATGTTTGCTGTATTGGAGCCACTACACCAGATGATGGAAAGAGGGCCACAAACTCTGAAAGAAACCTCGTTCCAGCAGGTTAGGTGATAGCGATTCTTTTGATGATGATGATGATGATGATGATAATGATGACGATGATGGTGAAGGAGGAGGAGGAGGAGATTGATTTTGGTGATAGTGGTGTCACTGTAGTTGTGATGATCACAACGATAATATTGGTGATCGCGTTGTTTTTGATAATGAAGAAGATGATGATGATTGTAGGCATTCATACGGCCCTGAAACTCCTAGAATTCCTTTTTTTTTCAGTCTCCTGAAAACTCTTAGTTTTTCACCCATTTTGGGTTATTTTACCTAAATATCCCTATTTTTGTCTTGTCATATCTGTCCGCAGTCGCTCGATGAGGTTGAGGTGTACGGCATTTGCACAGTCTACGTCTGAAAACGTCAGCTTTAGACTCAGTCAGTCTTCACTGTCTCTACATCTGTGCCTGACAATTTGACTGGATTCAGCTTCAGATGCAGATCTCGTGCGCATCTCCAGTTGATTTGGGCAGATTCAATATACATAGGTATTTCTATAAAAGGTATATAAGCTTCCGTTTTTTATTCCCATGAGGTTATCCAAAAGGGGCCATTTTGATCACGATTTGGTCTGTAATGGTAAATGATACTTTTTAAAGATAACTTACTTCCAGCATCTGTAAATATATACTAGTAATTTTGTCCGAAAATGACCTATTTTCAAGCTATTTATCCCGAAAATGCCCTAAAATGTAAATTTAAAAATCCCTGTTTGTTCCCTAAAATGTTTCTCAGGCGGTAAGAATTCCTGCGATTGTGATGACATTAGTGATGATGGCAGCCGTTTTAGTAATGATGATTGTATCAATGATGAGGGTAAAACGGATTGGAAGGATGACAGTGATGGTGATACTGATTGTGGTACGTAGTGATAAGGATTATGGCAACTGTGATGACAGTGATGGCAGTTGTATGGATGATGATAAATATAATGATGGTAATATTCTTTTGTGGATGATTATGACATTGTCCAATAAAATTACATCAAGTTTTTGCTTCACAGGCGTATGGACGTGATCTGATGGAAGCACAGGAGTGGTGTCGAAAGTACCAGCGCTCAACTAATGTCAAAGACCTAACTCAAGCCTGGGACCAGTACTATCTGGTGTTTAGACGAATATCCAAACAACTACCACAGGTTTATTGATTTTTTAATAAATTTAATAGAAATAATATATCGCTCTTACCTCATATATTTTTGGTATATCACTATAAATGCTTACACAATGATTAAGGCATCCTGCTGATGAACAGTAACTGTTTTGCTTTTTTTTTTTCCAGCAGCATTTTAGTTATGTCTGTTCAGATATCTATTCAAAATTGTACGTTGCACCATGAATGACTCACTGCTTAGCCTATTTTCATCATTGTAAACGACATACATAAACGCTTATCTTAAAAGAGCAACTGAAATACTGTTGATATCATTTGTATAATTCAAAAAAATACACATGCTGAAGATAAAACTGTCCAGTTTTCGATTTCCTGTCAGGAAAACTAACCGAAAATGGGTAAAAAGGTTAATAAGGTCTGTTTCATAACCAAAAATTAGACACTGATGTTTTGCTTTCAAACGTCTGCACAAACCTTAGTCTCAATAGTCTTTATACACGTAAGAGTGGCGTTAACATTAACCTAGTCTCCTCCTTGTGGCTTCATAGCTCAGTTTGTAACATTACTGCGCTGTTATTGCAGAGATCACAAGTTTGTAACCCGTTAAAACCTGAAAGTTTTTGCTTTTCAGGCTTCGTTTTTGCAACTGCTTAAATTTCGTACATAGCGGCGAGGATCAATCATAATAGCTGTCAGTTCATTTGCTTTGTAGCTTACAACACTGGAATTGCAGTACGTTTCACCCAAACTTCTCATGAGTCGAGATCTTGAATTGGCTGTGCCTGGTACATATGAGCCGCATCGTCCTATCATCCACATCAAGTACACCCACCCGTCTCTGAATGTCATCACCTCCAAACAGCGTCCACGAAAGTTGGCCATCACGGGTAAGCTATCCTTTATAGAGCTATACTGTATAGGACTTGCATTGAGATGCACTTTTTTCTCATTAACCGACAGTACCCGGCCACTATTGTTGACTGCACTATGCATAAGGCCTTCTCTACTGATCGTACTACTGCACTCACTCCCAGGACATGTGCCGCCAATGACCGCATTCTGTTTATCTAAAATTTCACCCCGTCAATAACTCAATGGAACCCAATGTTAGTCGCAATTTTAATTTACTTAATTCAGATTCTATCACTTCTAATATTTTTAGAAAAGGAACACTGCCTTCCAATGAAGTACCTGGCACTTTTAGTTGTTCCTGGAAACGATGTTAACTTTTCCTTTTGTCGTTTAACGTACCTCTGTTACGGGCCCCAAGTCTACGCATTCACTCCGACGAAGGACTACAACCCGAAACGTTAGTTCCAAAACTCTTCTCACTACGGTGTAAAATTTATCAGTTTATAAAACTGTTTCTGTAAAAACACCGATGCAGCATTCCATTTATGATATTTATTGTATAGAGCTTGTTTCGATATGAAGGAAAGCAGTAAAATTGCACGACTTAAATTTATACTATGGTTAAAATAAAGATAGCACTTTAAAAGATATGAAGTAAAGAGTAAGGAGGTAATTATTAAAAACAATCTAAGTAAAACGCTTAGCGCAAATTGACGGCAATGTTTGTTCATGGATGCTTTCAATTCATAATGAAAAGTATTTCACAAATAAACAGTCCACGTTTTTGGCATTTTCTTAAAATTTTTAAATTTACGGAAATATTATTTCGCGCTTGGACGTGCTTGCCGATCTCTGAGCTCTTTGGAAGGTCGAAACGTTGTGCACGACGAAAATAAATCTTATATTAAAATTATTAAGTATAACAGATATCAAGCTTATAAAAAGCTTTTATTCATGTGATTCAATCTGACGTGGAGGCAAACGGTACGCGTTCTAAATCTAGCTCCGCTGAAAAAATATCGCAGCCTCAGAACGGAGAATTTGTATCCTTGGTGGTTGTCAAAGAGCTTATGACAGCTCAGGAATCGGCAATTAAGAGCTTTTTTTCAACTTATGTGGAAAATACTAACAGACGTATAGATAAGTTGACCGAAGAAGTTAAAAGAATCACAACAAGTCTTAAGTTCACTCAGGCTAAATTGAAAGAGCTGAAGAAGGAAAGCGAACAACTGACTGAAATTACATCAAATCAACATAAAGATTTAGCGTTTGACATTGGCAGTTCCAGTAAAAGAATAGATGAGATGAATGAAAAGATTAAAGAACTAGAAAACAAAACTGAAGACCTCGAGAATCAGTCAAGAAGAAATAACCTGTGCTTTGATGGACTCAAAGAAGACGCTAATGAGCTGTGGTCAGTTTCCGAAAAGAAAATCAAAGAATTAGTCTCATCAGTTCTCAATATCTCTATCATGAATTTAGTATCGAAAGAGGTCATCGTGTTGGGAAAAAAGACGCGGCAGGGAAACCAAGAACAATTGTGGCGAAGTTTAATAATTACAAAACGAGGGAAACGATTTTGAAGAACAACAGAAATGCCTGAAGGGCACGAACGTCTTTGTAGGGGACGATTTCTCCCAAAAAGTATTGGTACTGCTGCCTGTAAGATGCGCGAAGAGTGGAAGAAGGGTGACATTCATTTACCTTTTTAAGGTTTGACAAGTTAGTCGTTTATCCTGGAAGAATCGGACGTGAAAGTTCTACAAAATCATCGCCACATTTCTTCTCCCCTGCAGGAAAAGGCCGCGGTTCAGCTTGGCAAGGATCACCTGGGAACTTCAGTGATTCATGAGATAAGGCTTTCTTTAGTGATTTATAATACCTTATAATAACATATAATTCTCAAATATATATGCTGAATTACCCTTTGGTTACCTAAATGACGAAAGCTTTAGACTAGCATTATATTAACTCGAACACGGCCCGATTGAATTTAGTCGAGATAGACTAGCTGCATTATCATTCAATCCTCTTCAGTTAAATACTAAAAACCATCTTACTTTAACAAGAGATATTGACCCTGATGGCACTTTTAATTTCAACAGCTATATATAATGCTCCCTGTGAGTATTATATTGAAGACCAGTTCAAATAAATGTTTGCGAAAAACAGTAGAATGGCAAATAATCGATTTTCTCTTCAACATATAAACATCAGAAGTATTAATGAAAATTTATCTAAATTAACGGACTTATTAACCAGTCTTGACCATCGTTTTCATTCAATAGGGATAACTGAGAAGTGGTTAAATGATTATAATCATTCAGTAAGTATTAAAAACTATGAATTTATCCACAGTTACAGAAAAAATCGACCCGGCGGTGAGGTCGGTCTTTATTTGGACAATAATTTGGACTATATATTTCGTTCAAACTTAAAATTCGAAAACTCAAAATTAAAAGATTTGCTCTTTGTTGAGGTCACTGTCCCCAAGGGAAAGAATATAATAATTGGAGTTGTTTACAGGGCTCCACGTGATAATCTCGCGGAATTTGTGAAAAACTTTAATGAAGTTATTGACAAAATAACAAAGGAGAATAAGATATGCTACTTGATGGTAATTTTAATGTTAACCTTTATCAAACTAATAATTTAACGGGCGAGTTCTTAGATATCATGTATTCGAATCTGTTATGTCCCATGATAAATCGAC
>JAOBBB020048532.1:0-14622 GCA_025331005.2 Zoanthus gigantus
AATTAATAATTAATTAATAATATTTAAAAAAAATTTTTTTTAAAAAACTAAAATGTTTCTATTGAAATGTATTTATGCCCATAAAACTTGAGTGAAATTAATGCATGTCGCAAGTCCAATGTTTGGTTCAAACAACCACAAAATACTGAACAGTCGATGCAATGTGTTTGCTCACTCAATCTATGGCGTTCTTGTCTCTTGAGAATTATATAAATAGAAAACGAGTTTTTTTTTCCAAGAAGTGGAGCACAGAAAAACCAGACTTATTCAAGACATTTGCTTTGTTTTCCAGACTTATTCTGGATTTTTTTTACTATTATCGATATCAGAACTTTTCCTCAGTTTTTCAGACTCTCTATAGCTACGAACCCCGAGTATTAGTACTTGAGAAATGAGCTAAATGTAATAAATCATTTTCTCAAATCGAGAATGCTCTATGGAGGCAAAAGCAATTGTACGAGCTTTTCTCGTTAGCAAATCAAAACGCATTAAAAGTAAAATATTACCTTGAAGTGCTTTGACCATGATCTGATCAACAATCTGACCTGGATTTTCAGTACCACCGGAAATAATGACGTCATCATTTCTCTCTGTGATGTTGGAAAGTTCAGCAGCGTCCGCCTCCATTCCGACGGCAATAGCTATGATCCTTATCCCATCTCGGTGCAAAGGTTCCGCGGAATCTTGAAGCTGTGACGTAGTGCTATCTGACTTTTTGTCAGTTATGACAAGAGCGACTTTACGTGCACCAGGTCGGGCTCCATCTGTGGGACTTTTAAACAGGTCTCGAACTTCCTTCAGAGCTAAGTCGATCCTTGATCCACCTGATGGAAAAAATGTTCGTAAGAAAACTTTTCGTAACCTTCATTCAGGACGCGAAGAAATTATCTAAGCAAACATCCACCAAACTATTTAAACATTTTAGACCTTTTAACAAATTGGCGACATGCGAAATATTGAAAAGTCTCTTTATATTTTTATTTCGACTTAAAACAGAACAAAAAAATGTATATTAATGAATTGTGTGATAATGGTGTGATGATGGTGAAAGTGAACTAGAAAAACTAAGTAGGGTAGACTGGTACAAATATTAATTACAGCTATAAGCACATCCTTTGAAAGATAGGTTTCACCAAGAAAGAACATTTCTTTAGCAAAAAAAGGTGATAGATAGACCGGCAAATAAACAGACAGGCAGAAAGATATATAGACTGATAGACATAAAAATAATAATAACAATAATTAAAATAATAATTATAATAATAAATACCACCGCTAGTCCTTGGTAACGCATTAATAAAATTCCTCAACTCTTCGTTCGTGGGGAAAGTTTCGCTGAACTTTAAGTTCACTTTTGCTGTTGAGCCGAACGTAAGCACGCCGTAATTAATCTTGCTTGAGCCGTACTTGGATATTATGTTCTTCGCCACATTTTTCATGAATTCCAAATTCTCATTTGCCTTCAAAGCTGTTGAGCTTATTGCGATAGCAAGATCAACTGGAGCAATCCTTCGTTTATCTATAAATACAAAAATAAAAATTTCAAAAAGTAAGGTGCTACAACATGTTTTTGTTTTTAATTTTACGGTTGCTTGGCTTGTTGCGAGATTTGCTAAATAGCAGGAGGACGAAAGGAAGTAAACTCCTCCAGATTTTTTTCTTCCAATACGAAATAAACGTTTTAATTTCAAAATTACAAATGGTTTAGTTTCTTTTTTATTTTTATTTATGGGATAAAACATGTTTTCGTCATGAACAGATCTTTGTAGTCCACATTTAATACTCGTGCGGGAAAGAAACGAGTCTAGGAATGGGCTTCGTTTTTTTTTGTTTTTTTTTTTGTGTGTGTGTGTGTGTGTGTGTGTGTTGAGCATGAACAAAGCATGGGCGAATGTTGTGTCACCAGTGTCGTGGATTTGAGCCTTGTAATCATGGGGAGTGGAGATTTTACAAAGTAAAATTCTGGAGATAAATATACAATCTAACTTTGTTTACTAAAAATTTGTACGGTTTTTATATACGTACACTTTTGGCCAAAAAAGATAAACTCAGCACAAGCAAAATATTTTGGTAAGAGATTTGAAACCGAATGTGTCAAGAAATGTCCTTTGTTCCACTGGTTACGCATAGTTTTTTACTATTTTCTGGGAATATAATATTTTCAGTCCACAAGTAGAATGGCGATAAATTGTTACCTCAGATCGAGTATAAGACTTATAAGATTGGTTCAAACCACCCATACAAGGAAACTATTATTGTTATGCTCATACACGCATATTTTTGCGAAAGCTCTACGTCTCGTCTTACCTACTAAAGCCTGGTTAATAATCTTTTCAGCTAAAGCTTTGCCATCGACAGGTTCTTTGGCATTAACAAGGTAATCCTTGCCGTCTTCAGATGTACTTTGTAGCTCCTCTTTATCTGCAGCATTACCAAACGCCACTGGTACAACTTTAACTCCTGAATTCTCCAGCGATTTAGAAGCATTTCTGATATGAACTAGAAGACTGTCCGATTTAGAATCACTGATAACAACGAGGACCCGTTTGGCACCAGGACGCACAGATTTATCAAATTCTCCTTTTGCTGCTTGTAATGCTTTTGAAAGATCAGCTCCACCTCTTGGGCGAGGAAGAACACTTATGTACGACTGAAGACTCTTAGCAGACGGAAAATCGTCTCCAAACTGTACCTTTACTGACGGACGAACTCCATAAAGGATAACTGTGTAGCGGACTCTTCCGATACCGAACTCGTTGAGGATGGCATTTATTGTGTCCTTTATCTTGACAAAATTGTTCGCTGCGTCGGCAGCTCGAGCGCTGATCACAAAACCAAGATCAACCTCGGGAACAGGCTTATAATCTGTAATTAAGTAAAAAAGCACAGCTTAATCATACAAGGTTATGCCATAGTATCTAAGGTCAGGGTTCCTGCAGGTCAGAAGCCAACAAATTTAAGACTCCTTGAGACTTACTAATGCAGAAAGTCAAAACTCTTAAGACAATTATTGAAAACAAAAATTTAGAAAAAGGAACTCTTAGTGAGATAACAATGCTTTTAAACGCTTTTCATGGTAGACAAGATCACACCTTCACGAAAATATATATATTAAATAACCAAATAACGACAAAATGTTCTCATCAACAGCGGACAGATTCCGAGAGGTGTGGTGCACTCAATGCAATCATGGTCATAGACGTGAAAGACGCGAGCGTTCCGTTAATTAATTGCTCCCGGTATGCAGAGAATAAGTTAATGTTGTATCAAGATTTGGCAGCAAGAAAAACACACTTTCATTCGTATTAAATATTTAATGTATTTTAAGGCCTCAAAAGGCTTTAAATCTGCAAAAAGCAAACTAAAGACTTTTAATGACTCGCGGGAGCCCTGAAGGTGAATCCAAGGATAAAAATATAACACGGGGTTGAATCAAGAAAACAAGTAACAACCAACTGCACCCAACCATAGAGCTACTGCACGGTTCAAAACACTGAAAGATAAAAAAGAGAGACTTATTGGATTAAATATCAGACCTCGATGTAATTTTTACCTTACAGAAATTAAACTTTTGTGATCTTCTGGTAGGTCTCTCATTTATTTTAATTTACGTATAAAAATGTTATAAAAATTCACCAAAGACTGGGATTTTTCTTTTGAGAAATGCTAAGACTCAAACAATCGGCTGCCTCAAATATCTAACGGCGCACTTGAATTGTTTTATCTGGTGCTTCTCTAAACAAAAGACATGTTGACACTTTATCTTTAAATACCTTGTACAACTTTGTCCATGATCTTCTCGCCAAGAATTTGGGGATTTTCATTCTTTTTTACGGCCAGAATATTTTTGGTGTTAGTCGTGATTGGCTGTACATCTCTGGGTTGGGCGTTGTTTCCAACAATGACTGGAATAACCTTAACTCCGATAACTTCAAAGGGTTTCACAGCTTTCGCCAGTTCCTCAGCGCTGTTAGTGGATCGCTTGTCAATAATTACAATGAGTACTCTTTTTGCATTTGAACGTCGTGGAGCAGCGTCATAAAGCTAACAAAAAAGACGAGATGAGAAAATAGTTAATCTTCTCGAGCGAGAAAAAAAGTCTTAAAAATATTTATAAAAACAAAAACTAAAATCAACGGTAACCTACAACTGATAAATGAATCAGTAAATTCAGTATATAAGAGCTACATAGCATAAACAAATGTTGTTTAAAATGAAGAAAGTGTAAAAAAATGTCCGTGTTCATTAAAGCGTTGAGAAAATAAACAAAGTATAGCATTGAATTGCCAGTATATTTTGTTATTTATGGGCGCAAGTGGTGTTTTGAAATTTCTCAAAATTGCACCGGCTGAAGCGTTCATACGATTTCCTATAATTACTTTTGGAGAATATTTCTGTTACAAGAAATCTACTAAAAATGAAATAAAATTAAAAATTTCCTAACACAACTAAAAGTTGAAAGTTTATTGGCCAAAGAGAGGTTTTGTTCCGTCAAATTTTTTGATGGTCATTTTGTTTATATTGGTAAAAAATGCGTTTACAACTTCAAGCTCTCTTCATTTAAATGGTAATTTAAAAAGGTATTAGACCAAGAACTTCGACCTTTAAATGATTCACAATACTTGTAAAAGTGCCATTGGCGAGTTTTTTCCCCCGCTTTGTCAACTGTTGCAAATTGCAGAGTGTTTGATGTGAGCACGCGTGATTCAGAAATTTAATTGTTTTAAAATCAAACAAGTTAAATATATTTTCCAGGTCAATTTTCAACTCTTAATCAATCCTTAAGGAAGGAGCATTTCCGATGGAAATGCGAGTCTAACATAAAAACTTATATTTTCTTCAATATCAAACCTTTTTTGCTTGTTTTAAAGCTGTTATCATATCCGGGTCACCGGAAGGACGACGGCTCATGTCAACAATAGTCTTAATGCGGTCAACACTTGAAAACTGTTCACCAAAACTAATAGCTGTACTTGATGTTTGACCAAACATGATAAGCCCGTAACGAACTTTCTTCCCTACACCATATTTTCCCATGATTGACGTTACAGCTCCTTTCATCAGTCTGATTGTGTCATCGGCGCCAACAGAAGCCGCACTCAGAGCGAAGCCGAGATCGAGTAGGGGAATTAGTTCACTCTCTGCGAAAAAAAAAAATAGGAAAACGGAATACAGACGGAGTAAGAAGTGAGTGATGAATGATGTAGGAATGGGAAAGATTAAAAGATTAATAGAGTTCATTAAATTGTATAATAAACATCTTCACATACACAACTTGTATGTTCGGGAAATCCAGCCCGGAACAGTCGATTCAGCTCTTCACTACTCAGGAGAAGCATCGCTACCACTATTCACGAAGGTTTTTTCACTGAGTTACGATTCATAAGCCGCTCGCTCATGGCTGATTGCAGATCACAAAACTAACTTACACAAAATATAGGCAATTGATTTTAAATTGACTAACGATTTTACATAATGGTCAGACATATTTAGATAATATTTGTATTTAATTAGATCTATTGTTTGATATATTTGTTTTTTTTGTTTTTTTGGACTTCTTTTTAATGCTAGTTAAAAAGATAATAATATGCTTGAGAATCTAATTATCAAGCTTGAACTACAAACGCTCGATGATCTTTATATAACACAAAAGAGCATTTTATGCTCAACTTTCATGTTTTAACAGAAAGATTAAAAAATAACAAATGTTAATGCCTTAGCAAGAGTTTACCCAGTTAATTACATAAACCAGCAAATGCCGTTCCAACGCATGCGTTTACCGTAGGATTTTTTCTAGAAGCCATTTTCTGATGCAAGTACTAGGGTTTTAAAATCCTTACCATCTTGAATTCTATCCATTACGTTTTCGCATATCTTCTGTGGATCATCACCTTTCATAACTGCAATGACATCTCTAGACGAAGCAGTTATTATCTCCAACTCCGTGGAATTGGCCTCACCACCAATGCTGAGAGCAATTATCCTCACTTTCATTTTTGTAAAAGTTAGAGATTTGTTTTTCAGTTCATCTTCTGAATTGATAGACTTTCTGTCGGTCAGAACAACCAAAACCTTCTTTGCAGCTGGACGATCAGAAGCAGCTGCCATAAACATACTCTCAGCTTCTTGTAACGCGTCGACAAGAGCTGGTCTCCCTGTTGCCTTTGGTATTAAGTCTATAAATCCTTCTAGTGTATCTTCATTCAGAAATGTACGATTTAGGTCCAGTTCTTTTCTAACTGTGTCTCCGAACGTTATGATTCCATAGCGTATATTCGATGAGCCGTAAGTATTCACTGTTGCTTTCATAATGTCCCTCATTTGTGGAAGCGTCTCGTCAGACTTATTTGACGTGGAGCTTAGTGCAAATATCAAGTCAATGTCAGGTACCTTAGGGCGCACTGTTGACAAAATCGCACAGTCATATAAGTTCATTAAATTAAATCTGGAAATAACTACATAGCTATTTCGTTTGGCTTTGCCTGTCCTCAATGAGGCTAGCTGTCGCACTACAAAGGAAACATCCGACTCTATGTGTGATCACAACTATGGCAAATTGTTTTGAAAAAAAATGTATGATAATGGTGAGCTTTTAAATTGTTTTAAAACTCGAAGAGAATTATCCTATTTTGCGCTATTATAAAATATCCTCCTTTCACTATTCATAGATTCTTAAACAATTTCTTAAATTAAGAACCTTCACTTATAATAGTACTTATATCAAACATACTGAAGGAGCTACCTTGGAAAAATAAAGATATAAATCCATTTTTTAGTTAAAAAAAATTCCAAATTTCACAATCTGATTGGCTACCATACTCACTATCTATCTGCCGATATCATGATTCTGTCGCTGTGACGTTTTTTATTGAGATCAAAAATATGTGAATGATTAGCCTTACACATCCAATTGAAAAACAAACTATTGTAATGGTTATTCAGATTAAAACATCAATAGTTGTCTCACATTTTTCGTCAGAAAAGACAAGGGCGAATCAAAGGCATCCTAAGGTGACCTCGGGTAGAATGATGGATACTGAATTAACCTTAATTAACCCATTTGTAAAATTTATAAATGTTCGAAACTGCGAAATTTTCGCAGGATTCCCGATGGAACTGCTGAATGGCTGCTGCGTTGGTGATTGGCTGCAATTCAATGCCTTTTGTTTACACAATTTTTAGCCGGCGTTATTGGCTACAATACAATGCCTTTTGTTAACACCATTTTGCCCCTCTACAACCATTCTAATATCTCACTACCCTCGATAAAAATAAAGGCTGACCTTTCTTAGACGCTTCTTTCAGAATTTTTTCAGCAGTTTCTCGTGGTTCATCAGCTTTCTTTGTGATAATTAGCGAGCTATTATCAGCCGTTGTTAGCACAAGTTCTGTGATGTCTGCACTGTTACCAAAGGCCACAGGAATAACTTTGATCCCAGCCTCCTCCAAAATATGTGCCTTCTCTCTAACGTTTTCTGGGCGACTACCAGATTTCTTGTCAGAGATTATGACTAAAGCTTTTCTTGCATTCTCTCGCGGAGATTCATCAAAGATTCTCTTTGCTTGTACTAGAACCCTTTGTAGTGAAGGCAGACCTGAAGTTCTTGGAATCATATCTAGGAATGACATAAGGTTTTTGTCCGTAGTGAAGATGTCGCTAAAACGCATCTTCACGGACGGATTGTCTCCATAAACAATTACGCTATATCGGATCTTACTGCTTCCATACTTCTCAACTATTGACTTCAAGATATTCTTCATCTTTTGAAAGTTTTCATTTGCCTCGATGGAACTTGCACTGAGAGCAAACGCCAGGTCAAGCGATGGCACAAGTACGGGATCTAAAGAACACAAAAATACACCTAAATTCCAAATTCAATGACAAGACAAAAACTATAAAACATTGTTACCCTGTATAGGTCATGTGACTGGTTGCGTGATTACGTCAGTTACTTAATGCATTTTATTTCTGCTGTTTATGCTAATATTAACTGAGGGTAGTGACATCAAATGATCAGACAAAAGTTATTGACTCGTTTTAAGAATATTGGATTTGAGTGTCTAAAAAGAAAAGCTCAAAAGGCAATTACTGAATAATTTTAAACTTTGACAACAATTTTACATTTTCAACATATAGTTCAAAATGAATTTATTTGCATTTCTCTTCCAAAGAAAAGTAGGTTAAATATGTGTTTTTTTTTGTTGAGGTAGATTGATTTTATAATCCCTTGAACTTCCATAAAGGGTATTTACACCCTGAAAAACAATCGAGATCGAGTTTGTACCGCAACAACGCTATAAACAATACTTAAACGCGACGATCATGCATAACGTCATTGTTAACACCGCAAATTCAAACTCAGTCTCAAAAATCAAACCGCAACAATCATTCATAACCTCATCGTTTGCACCGCGGTACAAACTCAGTCTCAGTAATAATAACCGCGATGATCATTCATAACGTCACTGTTTAAACACGGCGGTGTAAATTTAGTCTCAAATTATGCACACAATTCAAGCGATTGCGAAAGAGAAACCTAAAAAAGCTTGCAAGCTATAACGGAGTTCCAAATCAGAACCTCTGCGCCACCGGAGCAGCGCTCTAACAATCTGAGCCATGCAGTCACAGCTGGGAGCACAGGACATCAATACAACGTTATCGTGAACTTTATTACCTGTTAAAGCTTTGTTCATGATTTGTCTTCCAATGCTAGCAGGACTCTCTGATTTCTTAAGCACCAGCAGATTAGCAGGGTTGGTTGTTATTGTTGTAAGGGTTTTGGTATCGGCTGCCATCCCCATGGAGACAGGTATAACTTTCACATTGCTCCTCTCCAGAGGTTCAACAGCAGATTTCAGTTCCTTTTGGCTGTTAGAAGTGTTCTTGTCAACCATGACTATCAACACCTAAAATTATAGATAAATCCAAAAAGCAACCATTATTAGTTGCAACTTGACGTGACAGATGAAGAAGATAATCTCACTAAGAAGACAATTGAATCAAGGCAAACAGCCAAAAAACTCATGGCTACTTCCCTGTCAAACTAACTTTCCTCCTAAAGCAACAGCAATCCCTTTTACACGTATTTATACCTAGGTTAGAGAACTACTCCTACATTTTAATTTGCTAACGTTTCGTTTCTCCACATCTTTTTGCCAGTGAAAAAATGTAAACTGACTGGTTTTAAAAAGTTAATTTTTTTTTTATCATGACCGTTGGTAGCAAATCTTCAGTGTTTCTAGGTCTTTACTTATTGCACAAATCCTTTTCCTCTCGCCTTTTATAATCTACCATCTACAAGGTAAACAGTTTGTATTAAAATAGAAAATAATTATTTCTTATTTATCATTTGATAACCAACAGCTGTCAACAGCTAACATATAAAATCTAGGTATATAAAAATGGTGAATGTAACAGACGTGTACCTTGTGCCAAATTTTCCTGATTCTAATTTAGCACCAGCATGTATGTACGCGATATTCTTGTAAATTTTATACCTAATCCCACAAGCGTTACGTTTAATCTATACTATATTGGGAATTAAAGGTTCTTACAGGGATCCATATTTAATTTATGCATATCTAAACTGAATAGACATTAAAAAACGTTTAATCTTTGGTCACAAACTATGAATAAAACCTTTTTCGGGTCGAATACAATATTAAATTGAAGCATTGTGAACATTTACCTTTTTTGCCTTTGGACGACTTGCCAGAGCATCGAACATCATTTTGGCTTTCCTTAACGCTTGTTCTAAATTGGGTTCGCCGCTCGGGCGTTGGAAAGAACGGATTGCAATTTTCAATGCGTTGTCATCCTGATATCTCTTTCCGAACCCCTTGGAAACGACAGGAATAGATCCAAACAAAATAATTCCGTAACGAATACTTCCTGTGCCATACGTGTCAACAATAAGTTGAAGAGATTTCTTGATCTTCTCAAACGTTTCATCAGCATCAATGGCTGCCGCACTGACGACAAACCCAAGGTCAAGTTCTTCAATGATTTTTTGACCTACAGAGGAATTTGTATATGTTGCATGACAATATACATCTAACTGGACAAAAGATTGTGGTATACAGTCGACTACCAATAAAAAAGTCAACAGAAAGATTTAAAACAAAACATAAATAACAATAGAATCAACAACAACACTGTCTTGAAGCGTTTTCCAGTCTCAGCAGATATTGACAATGATAATAATAAATACAATGGATCTTTTAATGCGTGTTTGATATTAACATTAACGAATTAGAAGATTAAAATATGAATTAGATTATTAAAAATGGTTTGGGAGTTGAGAGTTGGACAATTAACACAGAACCAGTTGCTGTTGCTAAGAATATAATCAAATTCTTCTTGGAAGAAGTTAGTCAGAACCATAGTTCCGGAAAATACAGGCTTGCAGTGTCCTGGATGTACGTTGGTAGCCGAGTCTATGGAGTGGGCACCCAAATAAAAAAAAACTTATCACCCAAAATAAAAAACACTTACGAGCCAAGCGAGTAATTTAAGCTTCGGTGGCTGTTGCAAATTTGTCAGAGGGAATTGTAATGGGAAGTAGGTTTACGATAATTCAAACAGGTTTGAAATAAATTAAGTATATTTAAGATGGATCAAAAACTTAAGATTGATTCATTCATTTAGAAACAAGGATATGTAGGTGCTCCATATTGAAAGCTTTGTTGGTAATGAGTCAGAAGAAAACCGTAAATTTCATTTGTTAGTTGGTTAAGACACCTTTTCCTATTCAAACTTAAGTAAACAATTCGAATGACGCGAGATATTGGACTCTTTCCATAAATGATATACATGTACAAATGGCTAGAGCCATTTCATCATGGACTTTGCAATCTCGAAAGCCATTTTCATGCAGCATTTGTCCTAGAGGGCTATGCTATTTTCATTTCGGAATGTTCATAACAGAAAGAGATTTTCATTCGGATTTTAAACCGGAATGAACTGATCTCGGAAAACAAATTCTTCTCGATTCCATGCATGCAAATAGATGAAGAGAAATAAATGAGGATAGATTGAGCTCAACGAGGAATAATTGTTATTCCGATATCAATTTAACAACCTCTATGAACTTACGGATGAACTATTATCCTAAATCTGTGGTAGACTAGAAAAATATGTTAAATTGGTACAATATTCTTAAAGACGAAGTTTATAGCCGGATAATATTCTAAAGAGAACGAAGGTCAAGTAAAAACAAACTTACGTTTCTCAAGTCCTTTTGTTAAGATTTTCTTCGCAATTTGTTCTGGATCATTCGTTTTGCTTGTTGATATAATATCTTTTTTGTATGGAGTAGTTCTGTTCAACTCTGTGGCATCAAACTGATCTCCTACACCAACTGCAATTACCCGAACCCCAGATTCATCCAAAGATTTTCCTTTCTCTTTCACATCTTTCGCTGCGCTTCCAGACTTGTTGTCCATCATAATGACAAGAATTTTAGTGGCAGTGTCCCGAGAAGTTCCACCTTTGAACAATTTTTCTGCTACGTTCATTGTCTCAGCCAGAGCTGGAGATCCCGAACTTCTCGGGACAGCGTCGACGAGATTTTTCAGTTCCTCATCAGTTGAAAATGAATCAGAAAACCTAATTTTCACCGATGGGGTCTCTCCAAATGTAATAAGACTGTAATTAACTTGGTCTCTTCCGTAAGTATCTATCATGGCTTTGAAGATCTGTTTCATCCTTTGAAAATTGGTATTTGCATCAGAAGAGCTAGCACTTAGAGCAAATATCAAATCCACCTCCGGAATCACTTTTTTTGCTAAAAAGAGTGACGGTTCTTTCTTAGCATCAAAGTCTTATATATTTAGTGAAAAAACAATGACAAAAGTCTGCTTAAACCCGCTATGGTTTTGATTTTGTGTTAGTTGATGAAACAATGGAATGTTTCAATAAGTAATAGTATGAATACCTATCATAAATAATATCAAAAATAGAAATTCATAAAGTAATCTGAAAAGGTTAAGTAGTTCTTTTTGTCCTTGATATTGAACTTATAACGCGGTCTAAGCTAAATCCTTTACGGTTTCTATAGTGTTAAGCGGAGGAGACTTTTAACTCCCCCTGGACGGGACACTAATCCATCGTGGGTTAGCCCCCAGCCCATTCACCTACCTCGGAGGATGGAAAGCTGAGTTAGCTTAGGACGAAAAGAAGGTCGCACAAATATTCAAATCTCGACAAAGCCGGGGATTGAACTGGGAACTTGTGCCTAGAAGGCAGAGATCTTACCAACTGCTCCAACCACGTCAGCAGCAGCGACTATAGGAGCTTTTATAGCAATTAGGCCGACCATAAACGGGATTTAAGCAATTGCAAAATAGAAGCGTAAAAAAATTCAAGTTTCAACAGCAACACAACTCGATACGGGTGCAGTACTTTTATCAACTGAGCTATGAAACATCGGATGGAAACGCGGTAAATTTTTAGTGGGTTTATAAACGAGGTGTATAACGATTACTGAGTTTGTTGCACTGCGGTGTATAAAGCACTAGCGACCTTAAGCAACAAGGACAAAACGGCTCAGAAAAATCGCATATCATTCTTAACTTCTTTGTGTGGGTCATTAGGGCTTTGTTTTCTTCGCTTTAAACTTTGTGAATAGAAAACAATTAACTGTTCTTCCATAAAGCTAAAGTTATTGTTATTACGTCCTTGTAGTCCCGAGAACTCTAAAAAAGGTCCTTTCACGTTCTAATTTCAACGATAAATCCGTGCAGGTGCTCGGCTCAATGCATTCCAACGTGCAGGTATCGTTGGCGTTGCCTTTGTCAGTGACTCAGGTCCCTAATGACGTTATAAGAACGAACTTTGCAGTTATGTTCGCCATTCAAGCTATAGAGACAACCTGACCTGCTCTCCCAGTTGCAGCTCCATAGCTCAGTTGGATAGTGCACTACATCGGCAGTGCAGAGGCCACCGATTTGATTACCGTTGTAGCCTAAAAGTTTTTTTTTTCAGGTTTATCTTCTCTGCAATTGCTACAATTTGCGTACTTAACTAAGATTGTTCACATAAAGTCTTTTTGCATCAGAATTTAGTGTTAATTATCCTTCAAACATGTTCTATTTCAATGGGAGATGGTATAAGGTAGAATGTAGACGAGCTACTTCTTGTAGAATGAAACATACCTAGGATCCCTTTTTCAAAGTAAAGCATACTTCTTCCACCATGAAGAAAGGGGAAAGTTTGAAATTTTGTGTTGAAAACGATCTTACAGGTTATGTGAATAATCTTAGCAAACGCGAAGAAAACCCTGGCAAAATCCAGTCTCCAACAGGATTTGAACACATAACTTATCCGGTAACACTACATTCAACTGAGCTATGTTTAAAACTGGTTATCTTTAGTTTGCTCAACTAACAATGTGCATCGTTTTGTGATAATGTTTACAGATACGAATATACTTTCTTGTTTCCCTCAGGGCTTTTTAACAATAAATTACAATGTTTACAGCACTGCAGTAAACTTGCAGTAAACGACACTAAGAGCCTCTTTACATTGAGCGAGCTGTCCCGACAAGCCGGGATATCTCGGCATGCCGACTTTCCCGGATCTATTGTATTTTACCTTTTTGTTTAAACATAGACGGGATATCCCGGCTTGCCAAGTTTTCCGTCTAGGCGAGCCGGGGCACCCGGTGAGCCGGGATAACTTTTTGCATGTAAAGGCTTGTAGCCGAGGCATCTCAGCCAGGCTGGATGAGATTTAACAAGATCAAATGGCCCGTCTTTGCCTAGCAACCGGGCGATAGCACGAAATATTATACACGTTGAACTTGTCTCTGCCAGGCGGGATGACATTTTTCATCCAAATGAGAACAGTTTCATATGAATGAAATACGAATAAATAAGTATTTTATAAATAGAAATGTGTATTTTCTCGTATTGAACACCATTAGCTCTTAAAAAATGTATAAAATCATTCACAGCAGAGTTTGATAAATTGAAACACTTACTGTGGTCGATCTCATCAATGACTTTCTTAACGACTTCGCTTGGATCTTTTCCTGTATCAGTAACCACAATCTGTTCTTTCGGTACCAGTTTTTCAAACGACTTGCCCACATCAGCTTTCCAAGAGGTGACAATAGTTGCTATTCCTTTTTTCTTTAGACCATCAACTTTTGCTTTTTCTTCGTTTTGGTTACCAGTTGAGTTTTTATTAGTAAAAACAAGGAAAATTTTTTTTGCAGATGGCTTTGAGTTATCTACAAACAACTTCTCTGCTTCCTCTAAAGCTCTATCCAGCCTCGGACCGCCTTCGATTCGCGGAGCTACCTCCACAAAACGCTGAAGATCCGCGAGAGATGCATACTCGTCAGTAAAACTAAGTTTGGTGGAGGCCCTCTCACCAAAAATAATTAACCCGTAACGAACTTTTTCTCCGTAACCGTAACTATCAGTTAACTCCTTGATTACCCCCTTCATGTGTCTAAAGGTCGGTTCGGACAGAAATCCTGTGGCAGTAACAGCTATTCCAATATCCATTTCCTGGATGTTTTTCTTCTCTAATAACAGAATATTTGTAACAAGTTAGTTTATAAGTTTGGCACTAATGTTAAACACTATAACTTACATCTAAAAATTAAAGGTTTT
>JAOBBB020048610.1:0-14621 GCA_025331005.2 Zoanthus gigantus
GGATTTCCTTGAAAAGGTCCTGGAAAGTCATGGAAAAGTCCTTGAATTTCACATCAAGTAAATAGTGGCAACCCTGTAACAGGAGTGGTTTGTTTACAAATACACCCACGCGCTGGTGATATTTTGAACGAGAAATTTGAATAATGCACGATGTGAAGTAATTTATTTTCCTTTATCCTTAATAACTACAATTTTCCTCTTGGTGATAAACAGTACGTATCCACAATCTTTGTTTTAAAACAAAAATGGCAGGAGTGATAGCAGTGTTCTTGTTTAGTTCAACGTTATGCCGTCAAACACTTGTTTTAAACATCGTAATGACACATTCAAGTTTTGATTCACTTTGAAAGAAACCGTTGGTCAAAAAAGGAGCCAAATAGTATTTCCCTTCATCGAGGCATACGTTTTGTTCTTCTTGCCAGTCTCCTCTTTTGTCCAATTTTAGAATTTTTTATCCAAACGCTGGAAATGACTGAAGGCATGAAGAACGTGTGTTTTGTTTCTTAAAAAATAGCATGTTTTATTCACATGATATTTGGCATAAATACCAGGAGTGATATTTTCCAAAATCTTTAAAATTTCACGAGCGCAGCAATCATTTGGGGAAAATTCAAAATATCACGCAAACAAAACGTTTGGATAGTAAGTGCATTTTCATTGGTCAACATGTGTTTTTATAGCGCTGTGATACACGAAAATGACTTGAGAGATAAGATTAGCTTGTTTGTTTGCTAGCTATACCATGTTGATGAGGCCTAAAAAGGCCGAAACAGCTGTCCATGGCTGGTAGCATTCACTGATTTAGGCACACTATATTTATCATGGTAGATTAAAGGTGTAAAGCACGCTACCAACGTGGCCCTTGTGCCCATTATCGTTGCTTCAAGTAAGTTACTAGCACACTTGACGTTTATCATTATACACTTTTTTTATATAAGCAACTTGACTCGGCCCGAGCCCTAAAACTTGCTTAATTTTTGGATTATTTCCGGTCTAAAAGTTGCTAATCAGTTGTTTACCAAATACATGGTATAAGCAATGTCATTTATTGAGCCCAAAAAATTGCTTAATTTTTGGATCATTTAAGGTATGAATCGCTTAGTAGAGAATGGTCTTGAAGACGATATTTTGTTCTTTAAGGAAAAAACTATACTCGGGGTCTTGAAATTATTGAGGTGCCGCCTTTGCTCTAACATCTGCAAATGGTTAGACCTTCGCGTCTTCTGGGATAAGGACGTTAAAAAGTAGGACCAATCTCTCGATATGCAATCGAGGGGATCAAAAGAACCAACGAACTTGTGGTCTGTCTACTGTCTAATTATTCATCGAGGGCATTTACTAATGTATCAAATATATATGAGAACCGCTGTTGCAGACTATCTAAGACCCTTAATAATGGTGAATCTGCAGGTATTTACATGTAAAATAACAATGAAAAACCCCTTGGGAGTTGTCATTAAATATTGATACATACGCGCTTCGTATATCATAAAAGAAGTAAAACATGTTCTCTGTGCTTTATAGTATACATGTATGGTGAAAACCTCGGTAAAGTTTGTGAGAATTCCCATTGATCTGCTCTCGAATTTTCCCTCGGTTTTTACCTGGCTAGGAACTGAAGCACGGAGAAAATGTTTTATTTTTTAAACAACTACAGCTCACGGCAAAAAGCTAGTGAGCCTACAAACGATTCCTGATTTTTTCAACAACTGCCATGAATGACGTGATGCCACAGAGCTCTTTCTCAAAGGAGACGCACAGACACACAGTAAACAGAAATGAGTTGCAACAACAGCTTTATTGTTTATTACGACTGCCAACTCTAAACTGTACCATTCTACGCTACTGTTGGCCACAGAAAACACCCCACGAAATGCTTTTCCACAAAAAAAAAAAGATTCTCTAATACAACTAAAAGCTAAAGTAAATAATAAAACCAGAAATGATCAGTTTGACCAACTTTTAGTGAACAGGAATTGTGAAAAGCAATAAACCTAGCTTAATTTTCACAACTTCAATATTTACTGCCACTAAAAGAATTTATGACAATCTCAAAAAGTTTCTACTGTTTTGATTTTTCACAAATAAAAGAACAAAACAGAAATATTTTTTTGTAAAGCCAGAAACTATACCGGCTGGAAACAAACATTCTCTGTTTTAAAAATACCAGATTTTTCTTAATCAAGTGCGTGTTTGTCAATTTAAGTTCACGTCAGTTTTGTTAATACAATCTCTGCACTTGAACAGAATGTTAATTAATCCAACGTTAGGTTGCCTTTTAAAAATACCTTTCAGCAAATATCTAATTAAGTAGCTCCAAATATAAAACATTCCTTATAAATCAAACTCCGGCTCACTAAGCAGTGTTCTGTATACAAATTAATTCCTAACCAAACCATGGCGAAAATAGTGCGATTTAAATATCTTATCAAGAATGTGGCAGTTCTACTTTATTTTGAATACAACGATTTTTTTCTTTGGTCCATTCAATTCGAGTACATTACAATAACATTTCACGAGAAATTTTTTGTTAAACAAAAAGAAACTAGACACAAAAATTAAGACTTGGAATTCAAAATATACTTGTCTTTCATTATAAATCCAGTACTTTGTGTTTTAATCAAGAGAAAATCAAATCCTTCCAAAGAAAATAACTAAACTTCAACATTATAAATAATACACACTGAAGACCTGTCGTTACAAATGGCATTTAAAAACAGAGTTGCAAAACCATGCATTGATTGTTAAGCATCAAAGTTATGAAAACTATTTACCAAAAAATCTAGCAAACAGCATTATAAGTGGATGCTGTAATTTGATTACCAGCAGAAAAATCGTTTTAAGCTGTCTTTTGCAAAATTCGTTGCTGCATTTTGAGCCAGCTTCAGCACTAGAAATAAATGAATGTGAACAAAATGATTCCTATGCACCAGGTATAGGAAAATAAAGGAAGAAACTTTTGAGTGTTGCACTAACAACCAATTTCATAAAACAATTTTCACTGATTTAAAAAATACATGCATAGGTTTTATTAAATATCTTCTGCAGCAAAATAAAAAGTATAAAATAGAAAACTGTATAAAAACACAGAAGGAAACAAAAGCAATCATTTTCAAAGTGTCTCAAGATAAATTCATTTTTAACACTCTGCAAATGAGAACCCATGTTTCAATATATCAATATATCATGCTTAACTGCAAAATTAAAGATTTTTTTCTAGAGATTTTTTTCAAACCAATAGTAATTGCACTGAGTATACGCTAACAAAATTGCAAAGCACCAAGTTCACTGACAAATCAGTTACATGCATTATAAAATCGCCATCTAAACCGGAGTCACGAGAGTATTGTACATGTTATCTATTATGGTTGTTTTCCCTCCACACTCTAATTGTTTTTACAAGGACGTTTTATCTTTGGGCCGAGGCTGAATGTATAACTGGGGATATTAGCCTCAAATGTTCTTAAAATGTTCTCAATAAAATCATACGTACATTTGGTGTACAATGTATGTGTATCTAAGAAGGTACGAATTTCTATAACTGAAACACAAGTAGGTAGACAAAAAGTGAAAACAAGAGTCCTGTAAATTATTCTAGTAATATTTCTATGTAATTTACTGAAAAACGACTTTGCACTATCGACTGTTTGCCGATTCCAAGATTTTGTGCCGCGCGATGTAACAAAATATAGTTCTCAACCACTCCTTTGCACCGGGAGTGTTCTTAGCATATTCTTACATTTTGGCCCACTTTTCATCCTGAAGTTCTGATAAAAAAACGTACTTCTAAAACAAAGAGTTTCAAAACAGGGCGATTGCGATTACAAGACTAAAAAGAGTGCGATTCATGCTCATATTATAATTCTGGTGAAAAAATAAGTTGCAGGAATTAAAAAGGATTTCAAAATGAACATAATTAAAGTGAACAACCCATTACTTTAAAGGAAATACAAAACTTTTAACGGCTAAATTTTACTAGATCGACTGTGCGACGGCAAAAAAGTACTCCTTCCCAACTCTCATAACCCCCACAAAGGGAAAAGCAAGATTAGATAGCTTATAAACAAAGTTCGGGCTTATGTATTATCATTCAAAAAACTCTCCGTTCATGTAACAAAACGCATTATATAAACGATCTTTACCTACAGTTTGCGTGGGAGATCGACCCCTAGCAGCTCCGAACATTAAACTATCTCGTGGACAAATATGTCGTGCCACAACGAAATCAGCTAAACTTGATAAATGCTGCATAAAATATGAAAAAATATCCTTTTTATAAACCATTTTTATCTAACTATTTAACAGCTAACAGAGTTTTTAGAAACTACAACAGTTGCGTGGTGACAAATTAATCACAACAATAAACTAAAATTGAAAACCATAAAATTAAAACAAAATTCTTATGCTAACATTTTGTCTTAGCTTCATTCATTACTCATATAAACGACTTATATTGAACATCCCATCTACAAATTAGATTCTTGGCACTCAAATGATTACGTATTACAATTTGTACAGTAAATCTAAACTTTTAAAATATTACACAAGACATTGTACCAGACAATACAATAAAATTAAGTAAATTATTCCTGAACACGGATGTCTGCGGAACTACCTTGGCCAAGCTTAGGCGCATCAATTTCCTCATCTTTCCCCAAAGAAGAACCACAACCAGTAGGGAATCCAGAAAAGCTTCCAAAACTATTCATCTTTGGGACAGGATTCGACCCAAAACCATCTGGCTCGGTGTGATGGCAGTAAGAATTGACAGGCCTACCACGTGATAAAACATCAGGGTTGTAGCCAATCGGTAATGGGCAACGCATCGGTTCAGGACGGACAAGCCCTGCTTGTTTTGCATCTTCAAAGGCGATGCATTCAGCAAGCCGGCGATCCATGCGCTCTTGTTTTTCTCTTTTCTGCTTCTCGAGCTGCATTTTGCGTTCAATGAGCAAGCGTTTATACTCCTCGCGTTTCTGTCTCTCCAGCTCTTCTTTATCCTCGAGCAGCTGAAGACTTGATGCAACCTCCAGATCTGTTTTCTCCTAAAACAGTAATGATAATCTACAGTCAACTATTTTATGATTAAAATAGACAGGATGAGAGAACCATCCATAAATCCTCCTCCTCCTCCTCTTCATCATCATCATTATCGTCTCTAACTGCATATACAAAACAAACTTTAGGAGACTCCATATGTAGGCAAAAGTATTTAAAATAAAGAGATGTGAAAATAAGAAAACTATACAGAGTATAGTTTTGCTTAACATATGTTTACTGGAAATTAAAATAATAGCAATCAAATTGATGCGCATCACAGTCATAGCTGTCTTGTGTCTTGAAACTGTGGCGATTCGGTTTTACGACTGTTAAACTTTCGGAGTACATGACGTGCTCAATAGCTAAGTTAAGAACAATAAACACCCGAGCTCTGATTGGCTCCCGTAACTCGCGGTATCTGTTTTGAGGCGGAAGTCAAAATGACAGGAAGCGCGCGTGCTAAAAAAAGAAAAAAGGTTTACATTGTATACTTTATTTACAGAGATAATAATGCTGTTCTTAATAATGTTGATATCGTGCATATGTACCCATACCTTCAACTGTAATCAAATCTGTATATACTTGTATTGTAGAATAATTGTATCTTGGTGGTGATAATTAAATAAATTGAACTAGACTTTTAGATCTGTTTGGATCTGTAGTCCAATTTCATCTCCACTTGACCAAGCAAGCAACCATTGTCAGAGTGCCAATTTTTCTACATATCATTAGTTATTAGTCTCAGACTGATATGAAAAAAAAAAAAAACTGGTTGAAAAAAAAACTGATTCGAAAAAGTATTAACTAGTTTGAAAAATACAAGCTACTTTGAAAAAAAATTGAACAAAAATTAAAATTAAACCACAACATATACACATTTATAACTTTAATATTTCTGTGTTCCTCTCTTCATTTGATGAACTTCATGTAAAGTAAGGAAGTCGAGAAAAATGTTACATTACGCCAATTAATTATTTCTACTACAAGCATCTTGGAGTTGTTTATTGAAAGCAGACTCTAAATGTAAAATATCATGAAATGGAAAGAACTCGTTGATTTTTGGTTTGGACACATTGCTTTGAGTCTTGGATGCACATTTAAGGGGATTCTGAATCTTGGAATACAATGATGTTCATGTCTACGTTGATTACTGACTTCGATGTCCATCATTCTGAGATTATCAATGCAAAGTCGAGAGAGGAACTTTTTATCTAGATTGGCTCCTCCCTGGCCTGATGTCAAAATTTGATATGTTTTCAAGTTTCCTCAAAATGAATTGGTGAACACTTTTAGGAATCGTCAACATTTCCAGTGCACTGTTCATACATTTTCTCCTTAGAAATAATTACTAGAAGTTATCTTGTCTTGGCATTGAAGTGTTTTATACACGTGTAATCTCCTCGGCTTTGCTGGCTTGTTTGGAGATAAGATGTGACGCTTTAACTAAACAAGGTGATCAGTTTCCCCCACCCTCTCCACCCTGACCAGGTTCTGGTTGTTGAGATGATAGCATCATGAATATAACCACAGGTACGATGTACATCCACTGAAAGATGAATATAATTGAAATCATTAATATCATTCACTGCATGAACACAACACAAACAATTTTTAGCAACAGAATACAACAAAATAAAACACTGTTTTAGTGGTAGGAAACATCTATTACTGCCTTCATAGCCAGGTGAAAACCGAGGCAAACGTTAGGGAGAATTCAAGAGCAGATCAGTGAAAACCTGAGATGCAGTTTCACCTGCTCGAGAATTTTCACAAACTTTGCCAAGGTTTTCTACAGGCTATAGAGGCACGGACAACATGTTTTACTTCTTTTTTAAAATAATTATTTTCAGTGTTAACAAAGAGAAAAAAGATAAATTATACGAAGTGCTTACTGTAAATTCTCACAACTCGGGAACAGTCAAACCACATTGCTAACGTCATTTTCATGCTTCATAATGCTATGTAAACACACTTGTTCACAAATCAAAACCCATGTTCTATCCAAATTATTTTACAAAATGTAATACTGTTTGCGTACAACAAAATGTAACGTTACAATACTACACAAAACAATATGAAACACTACACTATATAACTAAATACAAAACATACAACACTATACTATATATTAATACAATAGAGCACAATATTTACAAAGTACTAACAGTATGTACACAACACAAAACATTACAACATAATACAAAACAATATAAAGTAGCACATTAAAATAACAAAACACAATACCATAAATTACAATACATAAAAAGTACAAAACAACACAATAAAATACAACACAACAGAATACAATAGAATATACTACAACACAATACAATACAATAAACTACCATACAACACAGTACATTATATCACAATAAAATTAGTACAATACACAGTAAATACATACAATACAATACATTACAATACATACATTAAAACACAATACAATACAATTAGTGGGTTAATCAATGTTGTGTTAAGCAATTGTAAAAACAATTTTTCTCATATATCATTTCTGTTTACAACATTACAAACCCAGCAAAAACATTTATTCCTGCCAACAATGGTCAACTTACATATTTAGCTAAGAAAGATCTGTTATCCTGTTTTTTCCCTCCGGCTTGCTCAGCTCTCTCCTTCTCAAGTTTCTGTATATATGTCTGAGTGTCAGGTCTATAACATAGCAAAAATAAAAATTTTTTGTTCAAAGACTTGCACTGACTGACCTTACAACATGAATAATAATAAATATTGACAAGTATAAAATTATTTCAACTGGCCATGACTAGTCTTCATCATGAAGCTCTTAGAAAGGTAACTGAACTATGAAGCCACAAATCATTTTAGTAGGTCCATCAATAACACATTATACAGTACAGCACAATAACCTCTGTGATAGTGGTACAGCACTCTTACCAAATGAGCTATGAAGCCTCAACTAGGGATGTTAAACAAAGATGATGATAATGATGATGATGATGATGATGAAGATGATGATGATGAAGATGATGATGAAGATGATGAAGATGAAGATGATGATAAAGATGATGATGATGATGAAGATGATGATGATGAAGATGAAGATGATGATGATGATGATGAAGATGATGATGATGAAGATGATGATGATGATGAAGATGATGATGATGAAGATGATGATGAAGATGATAATGATGATGATGAAGATGATGATGATGAAGATGAAGATGATGATGATGATGATGATGATGATGATGAAGATGAAGATGATAATGATGATGATGAAGATGATGATGATGATGATGAAGATGATGATGATGATGATAAAGATGATGATGAAGATGATAATGATGATGATGAAGATGATGATGATGAAGATGATAATGATGATGATGATGATGATGATGAAGATGATGAAGATGATGATGATGATGATGATGATGATGATGAAGATGATGATGATGAAGATGATGATGATGATGATGATGATAAACAGTCCAATTAAGCTGGATTCTAATAATGTAAAATGTTAATCATTCATGAGCAAATAAACTGAAACTGAAATATACAGCTCATTAACGGTTTGCCACCCAGATGTTTTGAGTATTTTGGAACCACAACATTTTCAAGAAACTGCAGCATGAATAAGGTCAAATATTTTACCACTCGTACCCTGGATAAGCTTTCTTAAGTTTCTCAAATTGTAATTAAATTTGTTCACTCACTATCTAAAGTCTTATGCAAATGAAACAGGTTGTAAACTATGACCTGAGTTAGGATATGATTCACCTTTTGTATCCAGAAAATAAAAAATATGCATTAGCCAAAACTAGTTTTTAAGAAAAAACTTAAACAGATTGATTTAATTCTCTTTTAACTCACACTGGGCCAGCAACTTGAGTTAGTACTGTCACAGTGGTGTTAAAATAGACAACTGGCGAACCAACAACCTGAAATTGAAATATGTTAAAAACTTGTACAATAAAAATGAAGAATAAAAAAGCAAAGAGTAGCAAAAGATCATACCCATGACTTTTCTTGCCCCATTCACAAAATTCCAATATAGGAATACAGGAAAAGTCAGCAAAATTGATGTCTTATGTACAGTTCTACATACTTTATTTAAGAAATAATTAAAATATGTTCTCCTTGCTTTCATAGCCTGGTAAAAACTGAGGCAAACATTTGGGAGAATTCAAGAGCAGAACAACAAAAACTCAAGACACAGTCAAGGGTTTTCACCTGCTCGAAAATTCTCACAAACTTTGCCAAGGTTTTCACCAGGCTTTGAAGGCACAGAGAATAATATGTTTTATTTCTTTTATAAAATTATTATTTTCCAACTTAACAAAAAGACAGACGATATATGAAGCATGTACATGTATATAGCATTTCTTTCATAAACTGTAAATTCTTACAACTTGGAGACAGCCAATTATACCACTCACTTCATTTTTGTGCTTCATAGCACTAAGACATAACACTATCCAAATTATTTTATAAAGAAAACATAAAATTCTAAAACTTTTCACATGTAAACTTAAAGTGAAGCAACCTCTTTGTTACCTTATCAAAACTCTATGTACAAATCAAGATTTTAGTCTCATAAGATGAATATATTTAAGTCTTATAAAATAATTTGGATAGTATGTGAGTCTTTAACCCTCCCAGGGCAGGAAACTAAATGAATATGATTATTGTAGGTCAACTCTCAGCATAAGCAGTGCTGTCCAAACTCAATTTGTCAATTCTTTTTAAAAAGAAGGAAGACCAAGTCAACTCAGGCAGAAAAAGGTACAACAATTCATGTTACAGTGAGAACAAAGAACATGGAGACCTTCCCAATTGTACCAAACACAAAACTATATTCAATGACAAAAAAATAGATTACATTGAGTAGGAAATTATTCTGATTGTATCTAAACTCACCGGTTCAAATGCTTTCCCTTCACATTCTCCAACTGGAACACCAATTCCAATACCATAAATATGGCCTGTGTAAACAGGGAATCGGAAGATTTTGCAGTCTGAATAATATTATGTTTGTTAGCTATATATAATTATATATAGGTGAGACCAATTCAATTTCCTGCTTTATGAACCCATGAAGCTTAAGTTTTTGAAAATTGAAATAAAAATAAAATTTCCATCTGAAACACAAAATAATATATTTCCCTGCTTGTAATTAATTAATTAAAATGAACTTATTTCAAGCTCAAATCATACTGTAGATGGTACAATTGAAAATTATGTCACAAGGAATAAACAGCTTCACATGTGCGTGAGGAATATAATTGGGGATTGTCACATTCTCGTCCCCAGAGCCCAACATTTTTCTTAGCCGGCGGAGCCTTCACACGATAACACACGAGCCAGAAACAAGTGATTCATTTTCGGGCCGTCCATTGTTTTTGAAGGCGAACTTTTAAACGTTTCGTAAATCCATAGCAATTGTTTAATGAATGGTTATAATGCTTTTCAATTCAATTTTAATGCCACTCATTGTGTTTAAAAACTAATTGATGACTGACTGGATTTTAAGGCCTTGGTAAAAAAGATGCTTGGAACTAGTTAAAATTCTCTGTTTTTCAGCCACAAGTGAAAAAAACAAACAATTCAAGGTGTTGTTAGAGAAATGAATGTTATTTTCCTAATTTTTCTACTTGTTTATATTATAAAAAGATATATATATTTTTTTATTTTCTTTTTCCGGTTTGCTGAATCTTTCTTTTCACAAGTTACAGCTGCTGCGAGGATTTTCCTTTGTTTTTCGGGTTTTGTTTATAATTGGTAAATTTGCACCTCAACCAAATCTTAGTGTGAAATAAAAAATATATATATTTTGCAATTCCAGGCCATCTAATATTGTTGCAAAACGATTACTTTTGCCGGCATTTGTTTTTCAAAGTAACACAAATTTCGTGCAGTTTTCAGAACGATTTTTCACGGAGTTTTAATCCGTTTCGTTGTTATTGTCTATCGAGGGAACAAATTACTTAAAATATGCAAATCAGACGAACGGAAATCAAGAAAAATGAATTAATAATGCAGTGAACAAGCCGTCAATATCTTGAACTGTGCGTCCAGTTTGTGTATTGAAAAATTTTGAAGTTATTTGCACAGCTGAAACGGCTTGTTTTGTAAATTTTTATGGCGATACGTTTAAAACCTTCTCGGTCACTTCCCAAGATTATTGTCCGTGAACCCGAGGATCCATCGAAACTTCGTCTTTCCTTGTCACCAGCAAGCTCAAGATCTGGTGAATTTCTTCATAAACGAAAATCGCAGGGGTGGCTGTGAGTTTATAACTTTATCGGAGAGTTGGTGTGTCATATCTGTTCGTATTAGCAAATCGGATATCTCTATTGTAATGTACACTATATCCTACAGTAGTTTGATATCTATCAGTCTAAAATCACATATACTAACTTTTTTTATGTTGACTGGAATAGATATATTATGAAAGTTGAAAGATTTTGACATGCCTTCTGTTTTGGGCCTGAGAATAGTCCCTTGTTGTACTTTTTAGGCCGAAAATAAGACTTTCATTGCGTTTTACTCCACGCCACTTGGTCAATGTTGACACTTTGTTGTTTTTCGTTTGTGGTTTCTTTGTTTTTATTCAAAAAAAAGAAAAAAATCAGGGCCTTGGAAACGAGTAATAATGTTTTGTGATACGCAATTGCTTTAAACAGCCTTGAGGGTGTGAGCTCATCAGTATTTGTAACAAAATAAATTAAGATGAAGTTTTAATCTGATCTCACTTCATAAATCAGTCTTATGGTATCTAATGATCCTTAAAAACTCTTTAAGCTGATTTTTGATTAAAACATTTGATTAATGTTTTTAAAAACTGTTTAGAATCTTTTAGTTTTTGTACCTCGTTAGCTTGGCCTTTCTTACAACTGAAGTAAATTGGGTGATAACCGTTCATAATTATTTTGGTTTTTCAGTACGATCGTTTCCTCTTCTCATGAGGACGTCCGAAAGGCAGACTTGTACAAACTTTCAAGAAAGAGACGACACATTTCAATTTCAATTTCGACTTAACAGACATGTTGTGGCAGAAAAGTCTGCCTTCCTCCGTGTTAATGTAAATGCGCATTTACGTTAACACTAAGGAACTGGGAGGCAGACTTTTCTGCCGAAACATGTCTGTTAAGTCGAAATTTAAATTGAAATGTATCGTCTCTTTCTTGAAAACTTCTCATACCGTACAACAAAAACAACAACAACTCTATTTATACTTGGATTTTGGAGTAGCTGTAAAGCTAATTTCTCCAAGTTTGACACACACACACACACGACACAATTAAAAACCCCAACTGATAGGAGGCAACCCAGCTGGCTATTTACAAAGCGTGGTGAATATGACTCAGGAATCACCCAAGAAAAATCCAGACAGTGATCAGAGTGAGATTTGAACCCGGAACATCTGCATGCAAATCCAGCACGCTGACCACTAAGCCACGCTGCCTCCCTTATTTATTCGAATTAGCGCCCTGGGCGCAAATTAAATTTTTGGCCTCTTTAGGTGGTCGCTTATTCGAGGTGGTCACCTATTCGAGGTGGTCACTTATTCGAGGTGGTCACTTATTCGAGGTGGGCGCTAATTAACTTTTTACGATTTTTCAGCAAGTAGGAACTTTATTTTGTGTGAACATAATGAAAACGGCTTAACGATTTTCACACTTCAGTCAAGATAATCAATTTCTCTCTCACTGTGTGTCCTCGTTGTGCCCACATGGAAATCGCAGTTGAAAGATTGAGGATCTCAGCGTTCTATTAGGCTGTCGGACGGTATTATCCATTGTAAGCCACTGAGGAAATGAAATAATCAACACATCTCTTGTGCACGTTTTATGAGTGTCGAATTTCTTTCTTTTTTCTTTTTATTAGCTTTTTTTTTGGGGGGTAGGGGGTGGGCGCTTATTCGAGGTGTGCGCTAATTCGAGGTTGGTAAGATATTTTAACTCGAATGCAGCGGAACTCATAAACTATTTTCTCAGATATGTTTCAATCCTTCAAGATATTCCGCGTTGTGACAATTTGTTAAATTCTATCGATTAAAATACCAAATTGTAGTATATTTTTACGGCCTAAATCTTGAATAAATTTTAAAAGCGTTCGTGCAAATGAAATCCAGTTGCTTAACACATTTTACACTTCTCTGATTATTTGCAAGTGATCGTTGTTTAAAACTAGCAAGTAGATAGAGCTACGCGTGAGTGGCATACAGATCATCAGAGTATTTTATAAAATAATTTGGATAGTACGTGCGTTTTGATTGGTGTACAAGTGTGTTTTCATAGCGCTATGAAGCATGAAAATTACGTCGGGAATATGGTTGACTGTCTCCGAGTTGTGAGAATTTACAGTACGCGCTTCGTATGTCGTCTTTCTCTTTGTTAAGACTGAAAATAGTAATTTTATAAAAAAAATAAAACATGTCGTCCGTGCCTCCATAGCTTGCATGTTAAGCTGTGGGTACACGCTGCAATTTTTGCTCGCGCTCGCAATGCAATTTCAAATCTTTGTTGCAGTAAAAAATTGCAGCGTCTATCATATGAAAAAAGTTTGAAATGAATGTAAAAGAATTTCAATCCAGCCCAAAGGCTGGGATGGGCCGCACTTACCAACCACAAACAGAAAGGTGCAGCCCCTGACCCGGCCGGGAAGCCTGATGATTGGTTTGGTGTGAGGGTGCGGACTTGGAATGTAAGGAGTATGAGTGGGAGAGGTACAGAAGTATGTGAAGAGCTTAGGAGGTGGAGGATGGATGTGTTGTCTGCAAGATGTGAGGTGGAGAGGACAAGGAGCGCAGTTTATGGGTGTGAAGGGTAGCCGAGTTATAAATTGTGGTAGTCTGGGAATAGTGATGGTACGGGAGGTGTGGGAGTTTGGTGAAGGAGGAGCTGTGTGAGAAGGTTTTGGAGGTGCGAAGGAAAAGCGACCAAGTGATGACAGTATTGATGGCAGTTGAGGAAGAAGTGGTGAGAATTATATGTGTGTATGGTCCGCAATTGCCAAAGTGGCAGAACTGGTGTAGAGAAAGAGCGTTTTTATGATTTGAGGAGTGAGTGGGATCTTCACAGCGTGGATGAGCTAGTACTGGGTATGAGTGATTTTAATGGACATGTAGTTAAACGGATTGAGAGTTATGAAGAAGTTAAGAAGAAGGTGATGTGAAAGGAAGCGAATGAAAAAAGGAAGATTTGGAAGCTGAAGGAAGACGATACAATTTTGGAGTGTAAAATATTTTCTGAAGTGAAGCTTTGTACTGGGAATTTCTGCTTTCACTTTTCACTAAAAAAGTTTTAAAATATTTTCTTGTTCGTTTAAACGAATTTTTCTAAAATACGCAAACTTACACAATTATGTCTATAATCAGAAGCCCATACGTTTATTTACATTTCCAATTTAGGCTTTTGTACATTATGCCAGCATTTTTTTCCAAGCATTTTAGTGAGACAAAAGCATTAAGCATTATTCGAACATTTTAGTGGCATTTTATCAGTAAATTTAATTTTTTTCCGAGAAAATAAAAAAATTATTTTTCTTAGAGAAAATGAAGACTATTAAAAACTCGAAATTCACAAAAACGG